>JAVQJG010109781.1:0-12512 GCA_036024015.1 Craterocephalus amniculus | reverse complement strand
CTTTCTTTCTTTCTTTCTTTCTTTCTTTCTTTCTTTCTTTCTTTCTTTCTTTCTTTCTTTCTTTCTTTCTTTCTTTCTCTCTTTCTTTCTTTCTTTCTTTCTTTCTTTCTTTCTTTCTTATTAACTCCAAATAATTTCGCCTTAAGGCTTATTCTCTCATAAGAAGTTCATGGTTTAGTGAAAAGCATTTCCGCTTTGTGGTGGGTGATGCTTCCTCTTTAATGTGAGAACAGTGAAGACAGGAGTGCCGCTGAAAGAGGGGAGTGCAGAGCGATTGGGCGAGGCGCGCAAGAAGCTTTTGGTATGCGCTGCAATGCCCAGCTGCAGCCCACGCATCTCAACTATGGTGAATTATGGTGAAATATGAGAGACATGGATAGAGCCGGCAGCTCAAAAACAGTTTGTCGTGATGAGATGTCACAGTCGCTGCACTGATTAGTCAAATGAGAAGAGAAGGACAGATATGAAGGAATAGACGAACGACCAGAAGGCAACTTAAAAGAGGAGACAAACTGGATAAAATACATGCGTCTGTGCGCCAAGAAAATCGCGGTGAATTCCTGCATGCCATTAGCCCATCTGAAATCATAGCTACTATATGGTCCGAAAGATGATGCTATGCTGCTTTGTTTAGTGCATGAAGTCTGTACTGTCTGTTAATGGTCCACATAGGAAAAGAGGCTGCAAACGGCTTGAGCATGTCCAGAACCTGCCGTTCCAAACTATCTGAGCTCGCCAATCAGCGCGCCATGTCGGCTAATGCTTGATAATCCCAGTGCATGAACTTCGCTGCTTTGTTTCAAAGCTATAAAAAACATTTATTTTTTGCCATCAAAGCCGTTATTTGAGGACTTACTCCCTGGAATGGACTGTGAGCATATCTGTTACCGATACGCATCACTCGTGCATTCACATGGATATTTCCCATCAGAAAAAATAGGAAGTAATATATATTTCCGTGCAGATGGCTAGAAAAAATCCCAGCTAAAGGGTTAAAATGCCTTCAGGGGGAACATGCTTAAGGTTTAAATTGTTGATTTCGGCGTATATCTGCTGGAGCATGGGTGTTTGTGAGTAAAAATGCGCCCAGTAGCGCTTCTCTCTTCTTCTGTCTGCAGTCAACAAGCTAGAGGATAACCTTTGCTGTTGCTACCGGAGGGAGCATATTGTTTTGGAGTAGTGGGGTCAAATATGGCTGATGACAAGCATTTTCTGATTGTGGGGAAAATGCATTTTCTTTTAAACCAATCTGCTTCACTCCCTAAAGCTGCTTCAATCTCTAGCGTAGCTCCATCGCAACATGTTTCTATTTGATCACTGAGGCGACGGAGGTGAATCCTGCATCCTCACACCTTGTCCCTCCCTCCTCCTGCTTCCCTCTGCCGTCTTGCTGCAGAGCCGGAGCCACGGTTGATTTATAACTGAAAGTGGGGAGCTGCTTTGACCAAGTGGACATACTTTGGACACCTTAGCTGGCACCCGTTTACCAACAGAGGACATATTCCAAAAACACTCCTTACAAGTATCAGTACAAATAGGTAGGGGCTGTTGATTTTCTTCCCAGACTCTCCTGTTTTCACTGCATGTCTCTTGCATGAAAAAGTGTGGCTTTAAATAAACTGCAAACTATTTTTTTTGTGCAAGAGCCTGTTGAGCATTCATGTTGCAAACTACACAGTTAAGTAGTGGGGGCTGCTATAACAGTTATCCTGAATAATTTAATTATAAAACTTTTGAATTTGACTTTGTTGTTTTTGTCTCAGTTCTGGTGAAGAATATTGGTCACATCACACATTAATAGAGAAGATTTATTCCAGATCTTGTACAGAGCACTCAGCCAATAATCAGATCTGTTGGTTATAATTGCACCATCTGAGAGTGGATGCAGTATTACTGGCGAGTGTACAGTATTGATCCCTGCAGGGTCTCATATGAGAACTCATAACCTAATACACATAGACACAATGGAGCCAATGAGGCTTATACACCCACCTCCCCATGTTTTTTCCCCCAATTGCTCTGTGTAAAACCTCAAAATAACATACTTATGGAAAATACTAACATTCCAAATTCATAATATATGCTATGTTTTATTATTTCTTATTTATTTATTTATTTATTATTATTATCATTATTATTACAAATTGTTGGATATTATTTGCTTGAAATCTACTAATGAGACAGCTCAATTTGAATAAGTAAGTTTTCTTGCTCCCATAGAGCAACCAGCAGTCACATTAATATTGCAGCTTTCTTTTGCTTTCTGTCCCTGTAGCTGTTTGCAGGCTGATCTTCCTGTATCTGAACCCACAAGTGTGTGGAGCCTTTACCTCCCCTGGCCAAACGTGGCCCCACCTTGTCTGAAAGCTGCAGGCCCTATCTCTTTCCACCATGACGGTTGCCACCAGCGACCCTTCCGACGAAGCAGCAGCACATCCAGGTCAACCTCATGAGCAGTATGACCCAGAGCTGGATCACGAGTGTTGTGAGAGGGTCGTCATCAACATTTCGGGCTTACGCTTTGAGACCCAGTTGAAGACGCTGTCTCAGTTTCCAGAGACACTTCTGGGTGATCCGAAGAAGAGGATGAGGTATTTCGATCCCCTCAGGAATGAGTACTTTTTCGACCGGAATCGACCGAGTTTCGATGCTATCCTGTATTACTACCAGTCTGGAGGCAGGCTGCGCCGGCCCGTTAACGTGACCCTGGATATTTTTTCTGAGGAGATCCGTTTTTATGAATTAGGTGAAGAGGCTATGGAAATCTTCAGGGAAGATGAAGGTTTCATAAAGGAAGAGGAGCGACCACTGCCAGAGAATGAGTTTCAGAGACAAGTGTGGCTTCTGTTCGAATATCCAGAGAGCTCAGGTCCAGCCCGTATCATTGCCATCATCTCTGTCATGGTGATTCTTATCTCTATTGTCAGCTTCTGTCTGGAAACACTGCCAGTTTTCCACAACGAAGATGAGGAGATTTACAGTTATCCATTCCAGTCCATGTCCAACTCCACCTCTACTTATGATGGCTCAACATATTTTACAGATCCTTTCTTTATTGTGGAGACCCTCTGCATCATCTGGTTCTCCTTTGAGTTCTTAGTTAGGTTCTTTGCATGCCCGAGCAAAGCTGGGTTTTTCGGGAACATCATGAACATCATAGATATTGTAGCGATCATTCCGTACTTCATCACCCTTGGTACAGAGCTTGCAGAGAGACCAGAAGACAGCCAGGCAGGCCAGCAGGCTATGTCTCTTGCTATTCTTCGTGTTATCCGTCTAGTGAGGGTGTTTCGTATTTTTAAACTCTCACGCCACTCTAAGGGGCTCCAGATCTTAGGGCAAACTCTTAAAGCTAGTATGCGAGAGCTGGGTCTACTCATCTTCTTCCTGTTTATTGGGGTTATCCTTTTCTCTAGTGCCGTCTACTTTGCAGAAGCAGACGAGCCACATTCGCAGTTCAGCAGCATCCCCGAAGCCTTTTGGTGGGCGGTGGTTTCCATGACCACAGTAGGCTACGGAGACATGGTCCCAACAACTATTGGAGGAAAAATTGTGGGGTCTCTTTGCGCCATCGCTGGTGTGCTGACTATCGCCCTGCCTGTGCCTGTCATTGTGTCCAATTTCAACTACTTCTACCACAGAGAGACAGAGGGTGAGGAGCAGGCACAATATCTGAATATGCCAAGTGTGCCTAAAGCCAGCTCAGCTGATGATCTGAAGAAGAGTGGTCGAAGTGGCAGCGGGTCCACTCTCAGCAAGTCTGACTATGTAGAGATCCAGGAGGCTGTGAACCACAGCATAGAGGACTTCAGACCAGAGGGCATGAAAACGGGAAACTGTACCCTGGCCAATACTAACTATGTAAACATCACTAAGATGCGCACAGATGTATAATGTCATCTAATGTGGGTGGTAAACCTCTGCTGGGATTTAAATAGATGAGGATGAATAGCAAGAGGATGGAATGAGTGTCCTCTACTGACCATGCTTAGCGCCGTATATAGGCGTACAGAGCATGGTGAGGGTGAGATGAACTTGGGAAAAGGGTTATGTTGCTCCACAGTAAACGGACTAATTAGTGCATATCCTAAAACTGCCATCCATCCTATCTAGGACGCTGTGAATGTCTGCATGGAGTGAGTCTTAAAATACCTACAGTATGTGACAGTAGTTGTCATGCTTGCATCATTAGCCAAATAGTAGCCAAACCAGTACTAATCGATATTAACAATGTAAAGGGACCATTACTTTCTACCTTATTGCTCACACTGCTACAGAGTAGATACATGAAAACCTTAATTGAGATGTTATCTTTTTTAGATAGTAATGTAACTTGTGATTAAAACAGGTAATAACATCAGCATTCGTGAGGAGATTTAATCTGCTGCTTTAACTGCCGAGGTCCTGACTTGGAGAAAGAAAATCACCAAAGCTTTTCTGTGAGAGGCACTAAGCAAAAGAGAGAAACAAACAAAATAGATAAGCTGGCTTGTTTTCTGCCAAAAGGACAGTTTTTGCTTTCTATGTTGGTAAAAAATCCTGAATGCACTTAAGCATTAAATCAGTCTTTGATCCTCTGTAGATCTTTTCCAGTATAAACCAGTGACATCTGTGGAGACAACCGGATGGATGTGGTGTGCTGAAAATCTGTACCTCAATAGCACAACTATGTCTTTCCTCTGTTTTTCTTCTCAATCTATCCATCTGAAGTAAATTTACAGTCTGAAAGTTTTATGTAGACTGTAGCCAAGACTTTGCCTTTTTGTGCTCTTACCAATGAGGGTTAGCAGTAAAACAAAAGAAACGTCTCTCTGAACATACTGAATGTCTTTGTTGCTTATTAATGTGTTTTCATATAGTTTTTAATAGTTTTTATTAATTTTTTGTAGTATGATTCTTTTTTCTAAATATATGATGTACTAATGATATATATTTGCTATAGTTAACACCCCCCGGGGGTTGAATGAAAGATAAATATTTTCTTTGTCGTGTTCAGAGTGCCTATTGCACCATGCTCTTTAACCGTACCATTAAGTGTCTCTCCACTGCCCAGCATAAAGTTGCTGTCCTCAACTTCATATCATTCCATGTTAAAACGAGATTAATGGGCAAGTGAACTTCAGTGAATTTTTATCTGAAGCTCACCTCAACACATTCTAGGACTATTTTTATCTGCAAAATTAACCAGTATGATGTAGAATCATATATGCTTTACATACTGTTAGCCCTAAAAGTAAAAAATGACATATTATCAAAAACACATGGCCAACCAAGAGCTTACATAATTTTAGTTTAAGAGTAATAAGGTCCACTATTTGTCAGCAAACCTTTGTATTATGAAATCTTGTCAAATGTCAGAATTGATGTAAGTGTGTAAAATTATAGTAGGTTTTCTTTCAGCTTCCAGCAGTAAAATAGTCATAGTGGTGAGGTTGAATAATTTGGCTGAATCAAAATGACACACCACTTTAGCCTGGCATGCCCACATTCATCTTCATTTCCATCCTTAAGCAATACTTACAAATAATTATTCCATACAGGCATGTGGAACTAGTTACTCTAAAGAAAATTATTCTCCACTATTTTTACTTTGTGCTCACACAAACATACACACACATACCCCCATATATATATATATATATGGGGGGGGGGGGGCTGCCAATCAATTGCAATTATATGGTGATGTAGAACATAGCTTCTCATATATGTTCTATTGAGCTGTAAAACAGATGGTTTTTCTGCTTTTTGGGGAATTGCATGTCCTTTGAAATTGTAGCATGCACAAGTATGAATAGTGTCTAAAAAGCTCATTTACATATTATCTCCTTATCTATCCTTATCTTATCCAATTTCCATGACATCTCTGGCTATTGATCGTAATCATTAACGGAAAACAGAGAAGATTTAAAATGTTGTTATCAGGGTAAAAAGAGCTTTAAGTTAGACAATGACAATGAAATCTTATTTCCAGAATTCCACATGTGAATGCTAAGTAGTGCAGTCAGCAGTCACAACCCAGTAACCATGTGCCATAATGAAAGCACAACCGTTTCTATGTGCTGCCAGCTTAATTGATTCAAAGATTCATCGCTGGATATGTTTAAATTTTCCCAGCTGAGTGTATCAGTACGCTATGAGGAAATGTCTAAGTGCCCCTATAGCTGATATATACATCCATAAAGCTTAGTGTGTTATGTTGTCTGTACATTTGTGTCATGGAGTGACTGAGAGACAATAAATTGTGAGAAGAAAAGTGTGTACCTTTTAGAGGCAGTAGTAGCTGCTCATCTTGGGCACAGGCTACAATGATAGCAGCGCTCTTTATGTTTCATTGCATCGAGCACGTTTTGCAGTCTGTGTACTACATACTGCATACGCAATACATTCATGTAGTAAATTAAACAGAGAAAAAATGTCCTGTTACACTCTTAAGATAAATATGTACGTAAGTATGCGTTGACCTCTGAGATAAGACACATCATCATCCAGGGTTAGTTAAGGGAGACAATGGAAGTAAATAAACACTGCTCCTTTATGTTTCCCTGATCTCGGTTACCCTGATCTGTCTTTGTATACTGGAGCACCTATGTCGTGTTAAGCTTGTCTTAGACTGCTGTCCTTTCAGTTCTTGTTACCAAGTACACAATTGATGTCACACTCTGTCAAGACAAAAACACTCCCTTTGAGAAACCAACAGGACGGCACATCAGGATCTGAACACATCTCTGCTGCACAAGACAACACAAACAAGTGAGCATTTAAACTGACAAACCTAAAATTTGAATGAATGTTGCCCATGTGCTCATGTCTACAAACACTGCCTGTGAACAATAACCTTCTCGGACATGTCTGTTGTTACGACAGACGCCAACCTGTTGTGACTTTGTCGGACCTCACAGCCACAATGGACTTCAACCTATTGCTGATGGGTTTGCACTTCTGTAGCCATGTACTGTAGATGTATCTAAGAGTAACAACTGCTTTCAATGATGTCTTAAATTGCCTAAAGCTTCAGCTTTAAAACAAGCTTCTGCCATGTTTAGATTTCTGCGTTGAAGGGAACTGAGGTCAGTGTATGCTTGCTTAGACCCTGAAACTGAAGTACCATTGCAGATGTAAGTGAATTATGTTTTATATATATATATATATTAATATATATATATATATATATATATATATATATATATTAATATATATATATATTAAACTTTAACTTATTTGTGTCACAGAACAATGTCAATGTCAATATGTTCTGTTTGTTTGCTTTCACTATGTTTTTCTATTTGAATGCCTTTGTTGGCTCAATTCAGCCTCACACATGCAGGCCTTGATAAAATACATGCATTATTAGTGTCTTAATCCATTTCCATTTACCCTATGTTCGCATATGTAAAGTCATTTAGCACCTTGACTGTTTTTCCCTCTCTTCTGTCAGTCTGTGTAACAACCATTTTCTCTTTAACTGAAGTGAAAGGAGTGAACCAACAGATGAACTGTATATTTATGCAGAAAATGTAAATGCTTGCCACGCACTTCAAAAAGACTCCAAATGGATCAAAACTGAGCAGTAAAAAATAACTTCAGAGACTAGTGTCATTATTTAAACATCTTTTAATGATTAAATTATTATGACAAATAATGGTCCCAGTGATTGTATGATTCATATCAACTATAATAACTTTAATTTTATGCTGTGATGGTTTGATGATCCCATATAACGATGATATATGTTACAAATGCATGTTCACATTACCAGCATGTTTTTAGCCAGTTCACATAACCTGTTGTGGGACAACTACATTCCCCTTACAGTTGTCTTAGGCAGGGAAAAAAATAAGCAATGAATGCACATCAGATATTGTATAAATTGTTGAAAACATGACTGGAGCAGCTCTTCTCATTTCCTTTCCAGATGGTATATTTGAATTGACTATCAGCCCTCACAAGATAGTTTTTTTGTGCCCCGCCTCTCTCCATAAGTGAAGATTATGCTCTCTCTGGATTACTCAGAAAGCAAAAAGGCCTTTTTTCATAAAAAAAACAGCAAGAAGTGAAGTGAGGAAGGGAGAGTGAGGGGGTGAGAGGAGAGGAATAGGCTCTTGATGGTTCAACTCAGAGCAGGACAAATACAAACATTTCCCTGCATCGGAGTCATTTAGTAAAGTCTGAATCTTTCTGTCTCTCCTCTTGCTCTCATCACTGTCAAGGCTTGTTCTTGTTTTTCTCTCTCTATTATTTGCCCCTCTCAAATTTCATTTCCCACGCAGTTTCTCTTGGGTTTATCACGCTTCCTCTCCTGCAGCTCTAAGCCTCAAAGTGATGCACAGGAGGTGATCTGATTTTCCTCCCAGACATAAATTAGGTAGAGAGCAATAATCCCTCTGGACGTCTATAGGTTCTGGTATTCTAGCCGAGAGCAGCAGCCCAGCTCTCACAATACCTAATGGGTAGTTTTCCACTGTGCCTTCTCCTTTTCCTTTTTTATGTATCAAAACCTTTCTGAAAGAGCCCTTATACTAATTCATAAATTCAATTTTCTGCTGAGGGTCTACTACACAGGATGTCCAGGTATTCATTCAAAAGAGTAGAAATAAGTTTTTTTCATATAGTACATGCTGCAGAACCTCTTGCCTCCATAGTGTGAAACATGCTTTAACTGAAGGCTTTCAAAGATGCAAAGTAACAGTGTTGACATGAGGCCCTCTGCTGGGCCCCTGTTGTTAGCAGTGCCTGAACAACTTGTCACAAATATGACTTCAAACTTCCGGCTAGGCTGAACAATCAATGGACAACAAAGATAGAGAAAATAAGAGAGTTTTAGCAAAGCATACATTATTCTGTATAAGTGAATCAATATGTAGTTTTCTGTTTCTCTCATCACACTGTACAGCTAGAGGCAGAGAAATCACTACAGAGCTTGGTATATAGAGCATTTTATTTTGTATAGGGCTCCACATCATCAGCTGGTGATGAAATTTGAGACAGTGACTTGTTGTCTGCTTCGGGAGTACTAGACCAGTCACAGGGAAAGAATTATGCAAATATGTTACATGGTGATGTCAATAAGTAAAAGGGAGAAAAGCCTGAAATAGGAGAACTGCAGTGGGAGAAAACAACTTAGTTTTTATGTGGACTTGGGCTTTGCCACTTTGCAAACTTCACACATATAGAACTGACACACAGGATGCAAGGGGAAGAACACTGTGTCCTTCCTGGACGGTCAGTGAGCCTTCCATGAAGTTGTTTTCTCTCCAAGTGCCATTATATTTATATTCATATTCAATCTATATGCCACAAGAAAATGAATAAATCCTAAACAAATTATCAAATAACGTTTACAGCCAATTTCTTTCCCAACAATCATTTTGATAAACACAAGTGTGCTTATGTTTGTATTCATGAGGCAATACCCAAAAAGCCAAGTGAATGTTAAACAATTCCTTCTCCCACCAAGAGATAATTTATAACCTAATACACAGTCAGCTTAATAGCCTGTCAACATGAACTTTCTTTATAACACATAGCTTTCCATTAGGGCAAGCCTGTGCACTTACTGTGTGCTTGTTTGTATTGCATGGAAAGAGGGAAGCCCTTTTTTATTGCACATTTATTTCATCTTTTGACAGCAGGACCTTTCCTTTTTCTTCACAGATAAAAGAGCAAAAGAGGAAAACTGTAAAAGAGACAAAGATGTGCAAATGGCCTTGATATATGGATGACCATTATTTTTGGGTCACTTATTATAAATAAAATTATACATTTGACAGTGTTTTGCTAAATGGAATCCTATCTTATGAAAACATCTCAAAATTATATGAGATAGAGTCAATGTTATCCCTAAAACTCTTACAAATTGTAGTGGTAATTTATATACATTTCACATGGTAATTACATCTAAAAATCAATCAGTACAAGTTTAACAATAAAGGTACACAGTATAACTCGCACGATTTCTATGATGTTCTTCTCTTTTTTATATATGCAACGCTATCTTTATATTAAAAAAACAAACAATTCTTTAAGTCCACTGGCTGTGGAATTATTTAAATCTCCTTGAATAACTGACCTGCCCAGTAACAGTCAATGAAAGGCTGAGCTGATGATGATTCAACAAATATAGTTTTATTCATATGTGAGCATATTCTTTATGATACATAGACATTTTTTTTATTAAATCTAAATATATCTGCATTTTCAGCCATGCAGTAGAAACATAATCAAATATTAAAATGTAATTATTGTGTAAGATATTAAGTCTACAACTGAAAGCTTGATCAATCCTGTAGTGAGCTTCAGATCAAACAACTACTGTAGTCTGACTCTTGAAACCTGAAAGGGTGCCAGTGGAAAGCTGAAGCCTCTTCCCTCTCTTTAAAAGCTTTACCTCTATATTTTATGCCCCCAGGTGTCCATTAAACGTATTACAACATGATGCACAATGAGGAACATTGATTTTCAACATTTGTGCAACACTGTGTGGTTGTGCAAAAAGTCTGGCACCTTTGCTGATGTGTGAATAGCTTTTTCTTTTCTTTTCTTTTTTAAAAAGCTAACTATTACAAAGGTCTGATTTTCTGAAATATTACAATGATTCCATGTAATGATTTCGGAGAAAAAAAAGCTGGAGTTTTGCAATAGAAGCGTGTAAAGGAGAAATTGAAAATATATCAACAAAGTGGATCCATCACTTAATTCTCAGTTGGCGCGAAAGGCCAGCTGTTAAGACACAGATAGCATCCTCTGAATTTAAATTTCTTAATAAAGTTGTTGTTTTGATATTTCAGTTAAAAATCTTCTAAAGGTTGCACATGCATGATAATTTGTTGCAAAGTGCAACAACAGTCACAACCACATTAGCTATAAACAATACCTGTTTATATCAATTTCCTCCTTTCATCGGTACCCACTCATTGCTAACAGACATAATGTGAGGAGCTTAAAATATCTCAGTTGCATTAGTTATTCATAAGTTCAAAAAACAGGCTCTACATCCCTCCTGGTTTTCTGTTTCTCCTCTTTTCTTCAATCCCCGTAGTTTTCTGTTCTCATAAGGGATTTAGACTCTCCAAACACGTTCAAATGATCTAAGGATGAGCTGTTTTCTGTCTATCCTATTGAGCATGATATAAAATGCAAGCTGTGGTCTCACAGTTCCACAGATTTTATGTCTTTGTCCATGTTTCATAAATCTGTTGAAGGATTTTATACTGTAGTGTTAATTAGAAAACATTATCAGTCAGCAGTTACTTTGCTTCTGTAAACGTATTGTGGGTTACTTCTCCGTCCATCTGCCTGGTCTCAGTCTTTAAAGCACCCGTCCAATAAAAGCACAGCTCTTAACATGGAGATCACAAAGCAGACAGAAAGTCTGCACGATTGTTTACCTCCAAATTAGCTCCAAGAATGAAGAAGGAAACTTAAAATATTATCAAAGACTTTTTGTCAGTCAGTACAGAACACACAAGGGTACTGGAATTGGGAAATACTAAGATGGAAAGCACGGTTTTTTGCTTTCATGATAATAAATGATAGCTTTGAGGACAAGCTCTCTTAATTTATTTAATCCTCTTTCATGTCGTATTTGTCTCCAGGTTTCTTTTTATCATGGACTTTTCCTACTCTCACAGCCCCATTCTCTTTGGTAAGTTTCTGGCACACTGATAAGAGACAACCCAGTCGCCAGAGAGGAACGTCTCCAGTTACTATCATACGTATTTTTGGCTCAGAAACGTTGACAGTGTACATATTTTTGTTACGCAGAAACGTTAATTGGAGACGTCACCCTCTGGCGACTGGGTTTTAAGAGAACATAGCACACATTGTTAGTTATAAAATCCCTGGAAATAGTAAAACAGTGTGAATGAGTGGGAGAAGAAGGGACCGGGCTTGTTTAGACATGCAGCAAAGGCTTCCTGGGAAAAGATAAACTGTGAACAGGAACTAAACTGATGAAAGCACAAGAAAAAAATCTGAAATATTTCAGTTAGCTTGTGAGAAAACAGAGGGACACATTTTGTGGATTAGATGCTTGTCAGGTCATGTAAGTACTGACTTGAAAAAATAGTGGGAAATAAATAAGTATGTTTAAATGGCTTGATGAAAATATGATTAAAGTTACAGCTGGAATATTCCTAAATATAAAGATGAGCAAACCTACTTTCTACATTTAAAATTTGAGAAATGTTGCCATACCTTACAAAATTAAACTGTGTTGATGCTCTGCAGGCTCCAAATGTATATGTCCAATTTAATTGGAAAATCTCAGTTGGCAGTGCAGTGTGCTCATTGGCAAACATATGTGTTTTATCTTTTGGAAGGAGATAAAAGGGAACAGAACTGCTCTGAATATGTAATGCTCAAATGGTGTTTCTTAAAGGAGCTAAAAGCGATTTCTTTCGCCGTTAGGTGGCGTACTGTGGAGCTGTCTCAAACCAAAACAAAGCCTGTGTCAATCAATGCCTCTCTACCTCTCCCCCAACCGAAAAACCATGCCCCTCTTTTTTTTTAAAAGA
>JAVQJG010109776.1:0-12695 GCA_036024015.1 Craterocephalus amniculus | reverse complement strand
TTAGAAATATCTGGGGTTTTTTTTGTTTTTTTTACTGTATCCTCATTGAGACTACACCAAAATATCTTAATTTAGATGCATTCTACAGTGAATTTAAGCAACGTGAAACAGAAAATCGTACCGGCGGATCAACAGTGCGGAGAAAAACCAGGGGCCTGTGCTATGAAGGATTTTCTCTTATTGGCGTAACTTTAGGGTTAACCCGGGATTTTCCGTCCTACGACGCTGGTTCACTTCTGATCGGGGTAGCCTAGGCTATATCACTTATGCTGGACGCCTAACTTGGTCCGGACCAGGTTAAGTTCTGGGTAAGAATCAGAGAGAAGCGCCATCCTTCTGACCAAGTCCGTTAAACTCCACCAGGTTTGCATCTCAAATAATAAGGTTAATACTAATTCTCACATAAAATTACAGAAACAGGATTTATAGAACAACAAATTCTCGAGCTGTCAGAGAATTAATATTCCTCCAACATAAATGCGCGTACGTAGTGCGCTGAGCCGCAGAGAAGGCATGAAGCTAGAAGCAGTCATAGGATGCAGAACTCTCCACGCTATTTTATTTACTGCCACTGACTGTGGGTGTTATTTCTAATTTAACTCTACTAGAGGTAAAACTACCCCGATCTCCCATGAATATAGCTTATATTTATTTAATCCTTGAATAATTATCCGGATCACTCCAAAAATTTAACAATCTAACTTTAATTATGTCGGTAACAGTCAAACAGAAGGAACATGAAAGGGAGGAAGCTGTCATAAAGTGATTAGGGTGCTGTACATTTATACTGTCCGATTAAATAATAAAGAGGCCTTATCTGATAAATTTGTACATTTATAAAGTCTGAAAGCTGAAGCAACAGTGTTGTTTTTGGCCTCATAATGGGTTTAAAATCCTTATATTTCGGAATAATTGCCTGCTCTCGCTCCGCAGCCTGCAGGGAAACCCATTGTAGCTTGGTCAGACGCTGCAGGCGGTTGTTGGGGGGGGGTTGAATCCTTCACCTAGTTCATCACTTTTAACTTGCCGGATCCGCCCCCACTCTGCGATCCGGCACCTCCCACTTTACAACTTAAGCACTGGGTACATCTATCATGTATTCCCGCGGGACATATCAGAGTCATCATAGCGTAGAGAAAACATGACTCATGCTGCCAGATTCTAAGCAAAGTTTTTACAATCATGTGGTGAAAAATATCTCAAAAACTGGATCAAATATGAGACGTTTGGCTTTATCGCGTTAAAGACTGTTAAAGATGTTATACAGTACTACACAAACTACTACCGAACTTTGCATTCTTTCATCCTGTTAATTGTTTTCCACTAAAACTGTGACACTGAAGCAAATGGAGCTTGTTAAAGATGGGCAGTGGCCGATTATCAGAGAGAGGTCCCATTTTTCCGTCCTGCCTGCTGGAAGTTCTACGTTTGTGGTGGCTTTTTATTTCCAGCGTCAGCCTTCTGATATTTGGCTTTTAGATTCCCGGTGCTCTACGGTTTGCGTCTGGCTGTGTGCTTGTTTCAGCTGTCTGACCGCCGAGTTCCTAACACTGTCTTGTGTGGTACAGTCAGCAGTTAAAACACATTCCACGGCTTCACACATTTCTTCCTTTTGGTTTTGTCTGTCTGCACGACTTCCCCCTGCTGCCACTGTCGCTCAGGCCGCCCAGAGATAACCTGCAGGCCTTGGTTTGTCAGAGTGACACACTGCTGCAGCATGCTGCGGTGCTCAGAGGCGACTTTAACGTAGGATTAGAGGCGGCAGCGTGTTTTCTGGATGCAAGCGGGGATGTACTGCTATCATACCTTCTGCATTGTCCAAGCAGCCCTGAAAACGGCGCTGAGGTTTCCAGTAGTCACACATTGAAGTCATTAAAGGTTCTGGGATAAAACCCGTGGGGCTTGGCATGGAGACTGGGGGAGAATGTCTTTTAAGAAGTGAAGGCACGCATTCTTGTAGTAAGACGCAGGCAGTTCCTTTACATGTTCTGCGATTTACTTAATTTTCTCACAGGATTTGAGATTTTATGACCAATGGAGCTCATGTTGGCGGGAAGGCTTCCTTCCAAGCCGACCTCTTCTGCACAAGCTTCGTCATCAGGGGTTGTGAGCTTAAAAACAGAAGGATTACTTTAACTGTGATGCAGCAGATTTTAGAACTTTCTGCCCGTATGTACAGATCTGACAGCTGGATCTAACCGAGCTTCTCTCTACCAGCAGTTCATGTCTCTCCCTGTAATGCATCATGCCTTTTACCCTTTGACACGGTGACCTCCTGTCACGCCTCCTCGTTCATCTCCCCACCAGCTCCTGTGATGTGAGGAAGGGCTGAGCGGCGGGTTCACGGAGGCCCGCCGGCACCAGAGGCTCACACTGCGGCCCATCGGGTTTAGATTAGCTGTACATTTCTGAGGAATGTCTCCCAGCGCTACACTTTCACCCATCTCGCCACAGATGCTCGGCGCTGTAACGCTGGGGTCATGCATGTGCATGCACGAGTGGAGCGGCTTTCCAGCGTTCGGCCAGCAGAGGGCAGCATTTAGTCGACTCCTGACAGGATTTGTCTGCAGGGTGTCCTCTTACCGCCGAAGCCCGTTAATGACTATCATCACTGTTCCTCCCCTTAAAACAGTTTGACCTTTCTCTGACACGCATGCTAACAACCTATTCAGGGCTCTTCCAGCCTCCCCACCCCCTCCCCCCGCGCTGCCATGGCCCTTCTCTCAACCCTTCATCAGAGTGAGGAAATGAGGCCCCGGCGCTGACGAGGGCCCCGGCTCCCAGGTGGATTCTCAGGTTTCCTCGGCGGCCTTTGATGGTGAAAGGCGAGGCGGCCGGGTCTGGGTCGGATCCCCTGCAGGCAGGCGGGCACACAGACTGGCTCTCGTTAAAAAAGCACCACCTTTGTGTTCCCACAGGAGGTGGATGTATTTAACATAGCTTTAATACTACCTGTGTTTCAGCTGCCGTTGTCAAGGCTACTTCTGTGTGGGTTTGCTGTGTGTTTGGGAATGGGGGGGGGGGTTGATGTTATGCTCAGGTCGTAGCCTGACTGGTCACTGAGAACAATCTTTGTTGTTATATTGATGAGTCAAATTTTCATTCTGAAATCGCTGCCAAATCGTCGCAGTCTAACGGGGAAATCCTTCAGAGGTTACTGACATGCATTGTGTTTGAAGGATGTTTTTCATGCTGCGACGGCCACGCTGACCACCTCGCTTCTCCCTTTGCATGGCAGGATGTTCTGAAAGAGTGCCAGGAGCAGATCGAGCGCGTGTTGGAGAGCAGCCTACGCGAAAGCCGGCAGCAGCAGCAGCAGCAGCAGCAGCAAACCCAGAGGGGTCCCAGCGGGAAGGGCCTGGACGAGCTGGACCAGTCCTCCACCCCCACAGACGTCCGCGATGTCAACTTGTGAACCGCCGGAGGGCGTCGCTGCCCAGGATTTACAGAGAAAAAGAAAGAAAAAAAAAAAACTTCAATCTTCTTAAAAGCAGAAAAAAAAAACAAAAGAACAAAAATGTTAAAAACACAAGCCCTTTAAAGGAAAAAGTACAATGCTTGCTAGGTTTTTGTAGATTATCTGTTCATAAAGTTGGAAAAAACAAACAAACAAAAAAAAAACCCACCTGCACATGAAATCTATTTTCTATGATGTTCTGGTCTAAAAGCAACAAATCTGATAAAGATGAAGCTCTGCGGTGCCTCGGATGCTCAGAAGGGAAGCCAACACATCTCCATTCTGCCTCTGACTGTACAGAATCATCTAAGTTATATTTTAGCCGCAGCTTGATTGTGAGGCTGTCATGGTGGACGTTCAGGAAGGGCCACGGCGGGGCGTTCCTTTCTTCTTCTCTCTTTGGTCTCTGAGTATCACCACCTTCAGCGCCTCGCAGGCTCGATGATAACTCTGAGTAGTATTAGTCATGCTTCTGATCATTGGACGTATTTTGGAACTGAGTGGTAGATCAATAAGCTCCTTTTGTCAGGCTGCTTGGATGTGGATGCGCTGCGTTTTGTGCGCGCTGTGTGTGTGTGTGTGTGTGTGTGTGTGAATGTATATGTGGTTCTGTGGCGTGAGGCTGTGCTCGTGCCAGCGCATATCGATGCTGCCAGCGTGCAGAGCGAGGTGTGGACAGACTGGTGGAAAGGGACGGCTGTGACGTGGCTGTTCCGGGAGCATGCTGCTGTTCAGGAGATGTGGATGATGCGCGACAAAGACACGCCCAGAACGCATTGTGCGTGTTTAATTTCTCCTGAGGGATGTCTACCGTTTTAAAAATGTTCTGCGTTTCCATCGCTACGGAAACGAGATGAGGAACTAAGACTGTACGCTGCCAGATCATCCAAGGATCAACTTATGATGTGTGGGGTGGGGGGAAGGGGGGTTGGAGGATGATAATATTACTGTCAATGCATCTGGAGTCCCACAGGGTTGCTGCTGCTTCCCTTTATGATTTCAATGGCAAAGCACTTTGAGAACATGCTCCCCAGGAGACGAGGCAAATGAAAGGCGATCGGAGGCCAACGGATGATTTATTCCTTTTTTTTTTTGTTCCTCATTAGCCTTTTTCTTTGGTTCACTTTGTAGGGCTGGTTTCCCAAACATCACACACGCCACCGTCAGGCTTTTCCGAGGACGCTCCCGTCCCAAAAATACATTCCTGCTTAGAAAAATTCCAAGTCGACGGAGGAGGATCCATAAATCAGATCAAATTATCTGTTTTCCACCAGCAAGAAATGAAATCTTTTTTACTTGAATTTTATTTTATTTATCTGCATCACATCCACGTAGAGCCAGGCGCGGCGGCGGCGGCGGCGAGCGGCAGGACGGGCTGGTCGGAACATCTGGCCTTTGCACATGTCCTTCAAAGGGCAAAGAGGTGACAGTGGGTTCGCCGCGCGCGCCTCTTATCCACATACACCGTACCCGGTGTTTGTTTCGGTGGAGGTTCAGTTATGCTACGGGGCTGGCTCGTACCCGCGTCAGGCCGGCGTGTCTGGCCCCGGCGTGTCTGGCCCCGGTGAGCTTTGCTGCTCTAACGGAAGCTCACCCAGAGCAGCAGACATCAGCACAAAACACAGGTTTTTCTTTTCATCGTCGTCGTGTTTTGATCGGACACGTGGCTTTGCAACAGCAAGGTGTCTCTGAATGAACGTTTTTCTCTTTTTTAATGACAGTATGTGACTTTGAGGGGTGGGCGGGGGGAGGAGGGTGTGTTTCAGTGAAACTGAAATGTTTGCCAAAACATCCCAGGTTGGAAAACGGAAGCTCTCTCCCAAACTAAACGGTTGGGATTTTCTCTCTGCGATCTGCGTTTGCTTGTCGACGCCGCAGTTCAGTTCGGTTTGCGTTTCTTTTATTTTACGGAGTGACCAGATCCGCAAAAAGGTTTTTCTAAGATTTAGAGATACTGTATTCCAAAGTGAAGAGAGGGCCGAGGAGGAGGTGTGAAGACATCAACAAAAAAAGTGTCGATATTTTATTGTCTTTTTGCGCTGCTAAAAGCTATGAATTTGTTTCATTTATACAAAAAAATAACATTACCTAGTCGTGATGTGTCACTTGTGTGCTGCTATTTTATAAACATTTGTATTATAATATAATTATTTTACTGCTTAAGAGATACTTCCAGAAAACAACGTAGGTGGTGATAGAAGAGTATTCGACTGGAAATGTTCTTTGTACAGTTAGATAGCATGTTTCATTTCGTTTTTTCTGTTTTTTGGGGGTTTTTTGCTCTTTCTTCTGTCACATTCTGCATCAGTGGTATTCCCGTACCTCAGGATTTACTGGACTTAAATAAAACACATTCATTGCCTTATACCTCTGCAGCGAGGAAGCCGGGACCAGAGAGACGGGCTGGTAGCATTTTGTGGATGATTCCCGCTGAATTAGTGGGGCGACAACTTGCTGGGTGACATTGGAAACAGGAAAAATGCAAGGCTTCCACTTGGACTTGACCTATAATGAAGGAGGAGGGAGGGCAGAACTGCGTTGTGTAATTGAACCTTTTTCTTTGAGCAGATAGTTGAAGTTTGTTCCTCTGTGTTTGTGCCGGTGCTACGCCTGACCTGCTAAGAGCTGGAGAGGGAAGCAACATTCCCGTGATGGCCAAAGGACAGCTCTTGCTTTACACACCCGTGATCACGCTGAATGTCAGTGAATACGGATTCTGTATGTGAAAAACAGATTTGTGTTTGTGCCCCACTGGAACTGCCACGACTGTCACGTCCAGTCATAAATATTCCGCATCTGGAAGTTTCATTGGTGCAGATTTCCCTTTGGGTCCCTCCCTCCTTCCACTGTAACTCACATTGTGTACCTCAAATGTCTGTTGCACAACCTCTGTTCAATAAACCTCTGCTTTAAAGGGTGTGACACCACATCAGACCTGTCTTTCCCACCATTTCTTCCTTTCCATCACATCGTCTCAGGATCAAAGATCCTGGCTCGAAAACAGAATTTTAAACCATCCCTGCAGATGTGTCTTTGATAACCTATAAAATATGGAACTTTCCTCTCTTTAGGACCAAATCTTGCAAGGATTGTTGCTATTTTTATTATTTTGTATCCAGTATGCCTTTGGAAGCGTCAGCTGTTATAAGACGGAGCTTCTTAAGCTTTAAACTTTACTGAAGTCTGGTTGCAGAAGTTTGAGACAAACTGATCATGCATTCAGAATAAGGCAAGTTTATTTGTAAGACAATTAAGGTGCTTCACATAAAACACAAGCATTACAGCGGGATGCAGAGGAAGCTTTGAGAAGTATTAAAAACAGACTTTAGAATAAATTCAATAGTGGAAAATTAGAAACGGAAGAAAGAAACTGTTTAGGAGGGAATGAAATGCCAGAAATAAAAGTTAATCATCAATTGTTTTCATAAAAGACGGCGTATTGGAAAGTTTTTTAAGGCAGCATTTTAAGATGCTCCTCTCATCGCTGGAAGACCCTCTGGTTGATCCCTAACAGACTTATCCATGCATTTTGGGCAGGGTTGGCCTCTCATTGAATCTCATGTTTGAAAGGTATTGATCAAAGAACTGGGCGGAGAAAATGATGCGACTTGGGGACAGGAAATTGTCCCTGAGGCTGTTTCCTGTTTGTGCAACAACAATCCACCATTTTTACTTGTTTGACATTTTTAGTTGAACAGTTTATTAAAAACAAAGGAATATGCCTGATTTAGCCAAAGGACTCATTTTTATCTAGAGAAAATAGTGAGGAAAACGATGATCCATCAATATCAAAATACCAGGCAATGAAATAAAATTCAGAAAAAGGTGAAAAACCAGAGACAACGACAGAGAAACATCATAAACTACAATCTGGAGATTAAACCCTTTCCCACAATGAAACCATCTGATCTGGACTTAATTTAGAAACTTGGGACGCATCTTCAGCTGAAGCAGAATATGGTGGATAGCTCCAAACATCAGGTGTAAAACTCTACGAGTCTGCAAGGCGAACATTAAATAATAAAAAGATCAACAGCCGTGACCGGAGCACATTGCTCACAGTTTTTATTTTTCAGACTTCCTTCACTGATTTCTGGTTTATTCCTCATCTGACCTGCTTGTGATGTGAATCGTACAGCAACTCACGATTCTGTATCGATTTTCAATTCAAACTGATCTCAGTTCACATTCAATCCTTTTGAAGTAACAAAAAGTGCAGATTTAACTCTGTTCCTCTATAAGAGAAACAGTTTAAGTTTTACAAACCTTGCAAAGTTTAACATGTCTTTGTCACTTAGAAGTAGCTTTAAAAGTAGTCATGCAAATCATTTTTAAGTCTTTTGAAAAAACGATTGTTGAAAATGTTGAAACGATTCAGAATCTCGATGAACAAAAAATGTCGATTCTGATGAAAGCTATTTTTTCAGTCACCCGTAGCATGTGCAGGTTTGGCGTGCCGTGGCGATGCAGCAGCAACATGATGAGTGAGGTGAGGAAGGAAGTTGGACATGAAAAATCCTCTGAACATCATCCGTGTTTTTCATTTATCCATGGTTTATTGGTTTTCATCGTCTTTGTCCAACTTCTGTTTCTGTCAGTATTTCCATCATCTGTTTTATTTAGTTTGAGTTCAGTCTGGTTTATGTTAGGATTTCTGCTCCTCTGCAGTTTTAATACTTTATTTTTCTCTCTGTTGTCCCTCTGATAACATCCTACATCTGTCTTGTGCCTCTTAAATGCTTTAAAGTTCTCATTTCAACCTACATGTGTAAATGGGACTGAAAGGGATGAAGGAAGGAAAGAGGGAAGGTAGGAAGGAAGGAAGGAAGGAATATGTTGCACAATCTGAAAGCCTTGCCTTGAAACAGTAAATGTGTAAAACATGAGAAATTCATGAACAAATTGATTCTTTTGAAAAGCTCTTTTAGATGAATGACAGGAACCGAGTCACAGTTAAAATCTGTTCTTTTTATCTAAAAATTCTCCATGCTGCCATCATGTGACACGTGTGTCGGATCTATGAGCAGGAAATATTTATCTGAATTAAATACTGTGAGTTTTTTCCAAATTAGCCCCATTTTCCTTCAGGTTTATTATATTTTTTATTATTTTCCCTTTATCTTTTTTTTTTAACCTTGCACTGTAGATCCAGAAGGCCTATATGTAGGAAACTTTTTTTGTTTTATTTCTAATCTTTACACTGAAATTGTTCTTGCGTGGAAAAGTTGTTTTGCATTGACGTTAATGTCACACAGTTAAGTTTATAGTTTTCACTATTTTTACAATAGTGACCTCACTGTCAAAGCATGGGAATGGTTTCTACAGAAACACTAGACAAATTATAGTATAAACACTATTTCAGAATAATTCCCACAAACACAGGATATATTGGATAAATAATTCTGATCCAAATCTCACCTCATAATTGGATGAGGTTCTAAAAGATAATGAATAAATAAATAAATAAATAAAAAAGAGTGAACTGTCTTCTGAATTACTCTTTGAAAGGAATGGCTTCTCAAGAACTGACTCCCTTGGAAGAGCCATAAATCCCACCTACTCTCATCAAATTAGCACGTGCTGAACACACGTGTTCGATGTTTTCCTAAACATGTAAGAGCAAGCGGTGGAGTGACGTCATATGACGCGCCTACAGCCGCGTGCTCCGAACTTAATTAAAAGATTTAATACAGTTTTAATTTTTCTTTAATAAACTGCTGAGTTACCGCACGCGCTTTCTGACTGGCTCAGCTGTAATGTCTGTGGGAGCTGAGTGGACACGATGCGTGGCCAGACACGCGCAGCCGGTGTGGTGCGGTACTCCGCGCGCCACTCTGCGGCTCCTCCGCCCGCTGATCCATGCGCTCCTTCCGCGCCCTGCAGCAGCGCGCCATGCAGACTCTGACCGTCGGTCTGACCCTTGTTCGACAGTAAGTTTTTCACCTGTTTCAGGCCCTTTCCCACAGTTTCCAGTCTCGCGCGTGCTCCGGGGTTAATACTCAGCGTAAGACCACGAGGACAAATTCTCATAAAGAGAAATTATATCACAAAAGGTCTTTAAATTGAGTTATTTGGACAAAAGCGTCAGCTAAATCAGTGTAATGAGTAATTATTGCCCAACCCGTGCCAGCTCGCGACACTTTAACAGGTGTTGCCTGTAAGGAGAGGCAAAGGCACGCGGGGCTATTTTTAACCTGGTGGGACTATTTGAAGAGGAACCTTCACCCCGGCTGCTTCTGACTGTAAAGCAGGACAAATGTTTATCAGATATTCTGCTCCAGCTTGTTTTAGAGAACTTAAATGTGCGCTGACATGCAGTACCCCACAGTCACCACAGGGGGCACAAGTCTACCTTCCACAATGACTGGATATCGGGATAAAAATAGGAATTCATATTTTTAAATATAGGTATTCAGACAAATGTAGGTTTCAGCTATTTTATCATGAAATAATTGTATTTAACTTCCACATTTCCCCCAAAATGAAATTTCCATAAATATCTACATCCCATAGAGGAAATCTTCTCTTTCCAATGTTTGTTTTTCTTTATTTTAAAACCAAAAAATAGAAAATGAAATAGTTTTTCAAAAATGAAAAATTCCCCTTCGCAGCTAAAAAATTGTCTTTTTTCAGAAGGTCGTGCAACTTTGTGGCTTTAAATAAGTTTTATTTTGCTAAGCTGGAGGTAAAATTAGCTCTTTGTAAAGGTAGCAGATAGTTACTATTGTTACATGGTTCATATTAAGTGTACAGAGTGCTCTTTCCAGTTTGTTCAAAACCTTAATGAAATAATTAAAAGTTCCTATTGATATTAGTAATAATGAATGAGAAGAAACACCATTTTCATTAGTTTATTATTTAAAAATTTATCTATGACATCCGCAGAGTTTCTTATAGTATCCCTAACCTATTGTGAACTATGTAGTTCTCATATATAAAATAACATAACAATCACAAATTTCACTCTGCGATCATTGTGTCAGAAATTAGTGGGATAAATGATAAACAAAAATCTAACTAATTTTGAACCAATAGAATGATAACGCCATAATAATTGAACAGATTGAACAGACTCAGAATCATTTATATTGTCTATAAACCAAACTCTGCAAAAACCATAAATATGATGCATGAAGACGTCTCTGTGAACAAAAATATGAAACATGAGGCTCCGAAGGAGAAAACCTGCAGAACTGCCAGGTAGTACCTCAGGAAAACGGAACTGAATACCAGGATTATTTATTTCTCAATTAAAATTTTTTTTTTTTGGTTGTTAAAAAAATCTTTTTTAAATAAATGGAAAAATATTTAAAACAAATTTTTTCATGTCATTTTTATTATTTTTATTTATCCTTTTTTACTTGTCTCGTGGTGCATCGTAGCAGCAGAATGTTCGTCTGGCTGCATCAGCTGGCAAAAAAAATCATAAAGAAATCTAATCTAGAGGCAAACATGTCGTCCCAGCTCTGCTTTGTAGACAAAAACCAGAAAGTTTTTTCCTTCCTTATGATTATTTGGCTTATTGCTACTACTTCCACCGATGATGATGATGATGATGATGTCTTCCTATACACTGATGTTTAATCCTTCTCTCCTTCAGTGGGGAGACGCAGTACAACAGAGACGGACTTTTACAAGGTGGCACATGACACAAGCTGTGAAATACTTTTAGAATTTGTCCATTTTATTTAACTTTGGTTATTTTCTGCTTTCATCTCCCCCCCCCCCCAGGCCAGGCCATAGATTCCTCCTTGTCTGAAGCGGGGCGGCAGCAGGCCGATGCCGCAGGACGTTACCTGAGAGACGTGGAGTTCAGCAACGTGTTTGTCAGCGACATGCTGCGGGCTCGGCAGGTCAGATGCTCTGCCCGGTATCAATCCCGATACCATTTTTTCACTACCGATACAGAGGGTTGAGTATCGGCTGATACCCATACCGATACTTACATTTTGTTATGAGCAAAATATTGTGTCAAACCTCAAAACCTTTAGGTGTAACTGATAAAGTCCACAACAGAAGGTGAGAGAAAAACCGACTCATTAATTTTTAACCAATGAGTTAATTTAAAATAAATGTAAAGACTTTATGTAACACGCGGCACATTTCACATTTCTGTTGTAAGAAAAAACAACCTGAGTAAAGCCAGGAGAAAATGAACGAGGGAGATCTCGTACAGGGTGAAAGGGCTGGATAGAAAACCTTGATCACCTGGTATCGGCAACGGTATCGGCATGTTTTCACGCATGCCGATGCGGTCCTATCCATGTTTTTTTGTTTGTATCGGCACCGATGCTGGTATCGGATCGGAGGAGTCAGGGTCATGGAAGGAAAAAAAACAGAATCCTGAATGTCTGAAAAAAGTCAGACTTCAGAATTTTTCCAAAAAGTAACGAACATTTTTGGGAGGATTTCACATTTTTTTCCCGTCACCGGCCTTCATGCTGCTTTGGGGCGAGTGGAAATGTTTTTGTGAATAACCCCTGGTTTCCTGCAGACGGCTGAGAGGATCGTGCAGCAGAACAGCAGCTGTGCGGCGCTACGAACGCTGAGCGAGCCGCTGCTGAAGGAGAAAGTGAGTCTCGGCCCTGGAGAAACTTTTCTGCAGGTCTGACGACATCTGACTCACGCAGTCTCTGTGTTTCTCAGAGCTTCGGCGTCGCGGAGGGAGGACGGGTGGACGATTTTAAGGAGATGGCCGCGGCAGCAGGGGAGTCGTTCCCAGACTTCACCCCTCCAGAGGGGGAGACTCAGGGGCAGGTGAGGGTGCTGAAGTGCTTCGCTCTGTTCAGGGTTTTAAAACTTTACTCTGTATTTGCTGAAACCGCTGAAACGATACTAAACCGATACGAAGAGGCGGCTGCTGTGATTGGTTCTTTGGGTGTGTTTGTATATTTCCCATCATGCTTTGTGACAATTTTTCCCGTATGTGGTTTGAAATGTAACGGACTAATTTATCACACCTGTAATTAAACCAACGCTGGGCTCACAGCGAACATCGCGAACAGCTCACGTCTGCAAACACGAGATCAAACCGAGTCTGTGCTAATGCAGGGTCACTGTTCACAGCACCCCGTTAGCTTTTTTTTCTTCCCGATACCAATTCCGATACTTATGCTATAGGTATCGGCCGATACCAAGTACCGATACCACTGTATTATAAAACAAACGTCATATTCCGCCTGCATAACTGCGATGTGATCAGCCTTGTGATGAGGCCTGGCTCAGGTTAAACTCTTTC
>JAVQJG010109764.1:0-13027 GCA_036024015.1 Craterocephalus amniculus | reverse complement strand
GGGAACGCTATTACTGGCTGATCGGAGTCTGGACGTTCCAAAAATTAACCCGGCAGAGAAAGCGTGTCACGCCAATGCTAAAAAAACTAGCCGCTTTCGTAAACTAAAATGCCCTGAACTCGTACATATGCGCAATCAATGAGTCATTATTGTAACGAAATTACCCCTTTTACCACATACTGTACCACGTAGAAAACCATTTTTCTTAGAAAGATTAAAATAATATCAGGTATAGTTCCTTTAATTGTCATATCACAACACTACACTGCATTCCCTCTTTTCCTCTTCAAAGAGCAGATGGTGGTAATTAGAAAAACGGTTTCACAACACAGACACATACATATCTCCGTAATGTCATACCTGCTTGTTACTGGCTTTTTGCTTTTTATCTCATTTGCGTGTCTTCATCCTTATTATCTCTGCTTGTCACGATAGATAGAGACTCAAGTGGTATGAAATGACACTATGGGCGTAATGCATGTTGAATGGCTGGGTACTTATAGCAACAAAGAGATCCTTAGTATTCTCAAATTCTAATTTTCCTCCCCCTACAGGTCTGCCTACAAGCCCCATAATAGCCCCTTATTACTTACACTGTGAGTGTAGAACAATAGTCTTTAGATATTCCCTTCTGCAGCCGTGCAGAGTAACAGTAGACAGAACACTATGCAGTCATCTCACTTTGTTCTTTCCCGTTACGTTCCCATGGCAAATATGATTTGATGATGCTATTCATCAAAGGTATAGTGGGGACTTCAGTGTCTCCAACACACTGTGTGTGGGAGGTTTAATATTCATCACTAATGACTTCTCCCTGAAGGCCTTACAAGTGGTTAATGCCCTTAACGTGCACGTAATACATGACAAGCACATGATGTATTCACCACTAAATTGTGGCACATGACCTGCTGTTCAAAAGCTGACCTAAATTATGAATAATGCCAACATGTCTCCACTGTCAACTAGAGAAAACATAAAAAGAAGCGGCATGCACGGCACCACAGACAAATGTGAAGATGCGTTCCACTGCGACGACTAAAAATTGTTCTCACAGTGAGAATTTGATCAGGATGATTTATTATCCGGGATCAGTCTGAGTGAGGCTTGTACATGTAATGATGACAGCATGGACTGAAAAGGCTCTTTGGTCTTAATATATGGGGACTGTCAAAATCCTCTTAGCTCATGGTTTCTCAGCTGACTCACACGATCAATCACTGTTGACTGTTTGGGCTTTGGATCGCGTTTAATTTGCCATCACAGGAAAGAGAAAAGGAGACAAATTCAAAGTATTTTACAAATTAGTTTTGACTTTATAAGCAGTTGGATCACACACATCAGTTGCTATGGCAATGCATGTTTAAAGTAACATCTTACGTTTCACTAAATGATGTTTAGGGACAGATGGGATGTTAAACTGGTGAGACTGTTGTCGTATGAATTAAAATCGCTAGTATTTTGGTATAATCACACCACTGTCTTTGACATTAGCAATAAAAAAGAAGCATAACTCCATACATCCTTCTGTGAAGTTTTAAACCCCACAATTCATGTTTTGAGCAGTGTGTTCATAACAAGCCAGTGGTCTGTGGTGGGTTCAGCGATTCCTAAAACATATTTTAAAGTAAAGCTCAAGCTGAGAGATGGCAGAAAAGGAGGATTCACACTTTCATATATACTTTTCTCTGCATGGCAGAGATTTATCTTGTTTTTAGGGAAGCAGAAAGAACTGGTGGTTTTCCATTGAGCCTCTTCAGCTCAATGACTTCTGTCCATTTCACAAGAAGTATGTTTACCTTTCCCAAAGGACCAGGAGGAAAATGCTGTTCAATGCTGGTTTCTGCATGAATCTAGTAATTTCACATGAGTTCTAGAAGTTACTTTTCTCCTAAATATACTTATCTTAATACTTCAGTATATTTAAATTGTATTTATTTTTGGATTTTTAAGGAATTTTTTTTTAAACATGCACGTTTATTTGTTCATGGATGCTTACTTTATAAGTGATTTTTACAGCCATTCAGAGAGGCAAAGGTGTCTGACGTCTGTCTGAATAGTTTATTTTCAGGGTCCTGGTGTGGAGCCATTCACAGTACTAAAAACAAGGCGGCAAAAAAGAAAAGCCAGGATCTGATGTCAGTCCTTCCAAGGACAACCTTTCAGTGAATGTTTCTGCTCTAATTAGAGATCATTTCCTTTTTCCCCTTCTGCTTTATTTAATTAGTTTGAAATTGATTTTAATGCTTCTTCTGCACACCACTGTAATGCTTCTAATCGTTTAAAGAAAGCACCTTGAATTGAAATGTGTTTTACAAATCAACTTGCTTTGCCTGCTTGTATAGTCTTGTGTAGACATGAAAAGGGATGAAAACAGAAAATATCACCAAGTTAAAATACAGGGTTGTTTACCTTGAGGTGGAAGCTAATTGAAAAGCTGCTAATAATCTCTTCAAATAACAGCTGGGAATTTTAAAAACAACCAGCGATGTGTTAAATGAATATATCTGAAACAAAATATGTTTTCAGATGTGCGTGCCATACAAACTGGAGATACTAATGTCTTCATTTTAAGAGCAGAGCTACAGCTCATTAACAAAAAGCATTCAGCGCTAACAATGAAAAAAAGTGAATGATTCTAGCCTTTACTCATGATGAGTACAAGCAAGGCCAGATAGAAGCATGTGTTTTCAATTCCAGTATAATGAAGTCATGGAGAGTCTTCGGAGGGACATGAGGTTGGGAATGTGTTGCAGGATTTTTGCAATGTCAAATTCATAAATAATGAAGGCTTCAATGAGAGCTGGAGTCTCACTCTGCTACGAAATTATTCCTTCGACATGGATCCTTTGCTGTGATGTCCGTTCTTATTTCTTGGGCTTTTAAAGTAAATAAAAATACACCTTCATTTTTTTTCCATTAACAGTACCAACAACTTAAATAACACTTACTTTCTGCCTCTTTGGTTTACCAACATTTGTCCTCATGCTCCTGGATTGCAACAAGTGTCCATTGAACTTTTCCACCTTGCTTACTAATCCCGCTTTAAAGATTGCACAACAACCTGACTTAATACTTCTTGTCCTTCTGTGTACGCTGGAGCATCTGCCTCCCACCGCACTACTCCTGACCCTCACCCCACCCTGGCTCCTACAGAGGGAGCATAGGTAAATCAGACTAAACACACTCTTTTGCCTTGTTTTTGAACTTTCTAATGAAAAAGCAGCACTTGTGCATTTCATCAAGCAGAGAGAGCATGATTGGTTAAGCCATAGAGATGGAATGGTGGTTTGTGTGCACATGGAGGAGGGGGGTCTTTCAGGAGTGGGAGGCAGTGATATTTTCCAATTACTCTGCCTCTGCTCTCTCCCATCTCACAGGGCAAGGGGGTGGCGAAGTGGAGCTCGTTTTTATCCCTCCTCACAGACAGCCCTCCCCCCCTCTCTTCCCTGCAGCAACTATGCAATGCACACAAAATCACCCTAATAGAATTTGTAAGCTCCCAAATGAAGTGGATTGTAAAAGACAAAATGACATGAGATTTTTTTTTTTCCTCTGCTTTTTTGGGTTGCTGTGGGGGAGGTTTTCCTGTAGGGAGCACTGGAAGGGGGAGGTGGTGAAGTGACAGGAGGTGAATGCACTACAACTCTGTTTGATTCTTGTTTCTCTCTCCCACAACAGTGAGTTGCCGCCTTGCATTATTGGAGACGAGTCGTTTTACAGTCATTAATTTGCTGGGCCATCTTTTGCAGCGAGCCCATTAAAGAGAGGAGTTCTAGTGTTATCTGAAACAAACCTGAGGATGGACTATGCTTTAAGTACATGCACTTTATTATGCATAAATAAGCAAGGTAGCAGAAACATGGAAACAGTTTATGTGCAATGTAGATAGCACAATCCAGAAAGAAGGCCTGAGGATAAAACTTCTCTTCGTGTTTACCATTTTCATATACAGAGGCATTGTTCCCAAGGATTTGGAAAGATAATGAGGATCAGAAGGATGATCTGACTCCATGTATGCTCTTCCTCAGAGGAGTTTATAAAGAGCCAAATTGATATGGTCTTCCATTAAAAAAAATCAAAAATTAAACAAGGAAATGAGTAAACAAGAGTTTGCAGCAACACTTATCAGATCAGTGTGATATGGGTTAAGCCATACTTACTAAACCTACCCTGCTACATATAAGATACAGCAATTTTGTTTGGTTTTAAATGATATTTCAGCAGTAAGTAAACAACTATGAGCCCGTGCAATGGATGGACAATCTGTTCAGGAGTTTGCATTGGAATAAGTGGATATATAAAAGGAATGGATGGATTATTATGTCTCTGCGTACAACAGTTGCTAGATGGAAGATGTGAGGAAACCTTTTACTGAAGACTCATAATGTGTTTATTACTGCTATGTACAGGGTGTGCAGTGCCCATTATGTTGAGCAGCTTTTGCAGCATTCTTCTTTGCAATAATTAGCTCCGTGGGCTTCAGAGTTTACCCCAGAACGGAAGCTCACCCTGCCGTCTGTATCATTTTGTTCACTTTTTCACTTTTGAAATGTTGGTTCTAATGATGCTGCCCCGACAAATGGCTCCCCATAACAGAATTATAGAAGATATGCAATAACTTGCTTCAAACAAAAAGACCCAAGTTCCCAGTCTGCCCATGTTTGTAGAGATTTTCAGAGACCCATTTCCAGCTCTGTCTGTTGTGCAGGTGAACACCCATTAGCAGTTCTCCAATATCTCCGCCATTTCTCCCAGGATGGAAGAACATGTTTGGCTTATTTACGGTCCAGCTGAAGATCACAAATCTTCTCTTTTGTCTTCCTTACACCATGCCACAAAGTGGCCGACCAGTTTCCGGTACTCAGGGTTTTATCTGTCACTGATACATCCTAAAATTAAAAACATTGTGAATCTAAACATTGATCCTCCACAACTGCCAAACAGGATAGAGCATGATGATCTCACATTAGCCATGGGCAAGAAACAACTCCCACTGCACACTTATTCATAATCTCATGTAATACGGGGACTTTCAGTGTTATTTTGATATTTGCTAACTTATTTGCTGGCTAAAATCCTTGCAATTAAAAGTGGTTTATTAAGGGTGACATGTCTGGCTCCAGTGAAACTTTTCTAAACACAACAAGCAGTTTCTCTTCACTCAGATTGTAAGTGTGCAGATAGTACATGCAGTCAGTGAACAAGGAGGATCTCCATCTGTCCTGGCTGAGTCCGTCTCAGCCTCATCCCATCCATATGCCAGCTGCCAAAAATATCTCAGCCTAGACAGAGCTGCGTCGCTGCGTGTTGTAGTTTAGATGAGATGCTCTCAAGGAACACTTTCCGTTTTACATTGAGATTAATGACAACTTAATATGATGCAGAAGCTACATCATAATTCTGTCTTTGAGCTCAGTGGTGTGAGGAGCTAAACTTGTTTTCTATCACACAGATGAATCTGAATCAAAGAAACCCATCCAAAAAGTGAACAACAAAAAATGACTGCATTATCTCAGTCTCTGGTCATTATCCGGTAAATAAAACCTCCACCAAACACACATCTACTCTTCAGCTATTTCATGAACATTTGCTGAAACAGTTACAGAAGGCATTGCCAAGTAATTACTGAACAGTTTATGGAACTTCATTCAAGATTGTAAATTAAAAAAATTAAATCTTCACTCTGTTGAGTAAAAATGGTTGTATAGAGAAATCTCTGAGACTGAAACATAATAACTCTTCAGTATCAGAGATTTGTTATGTTGATTTAATAATTAAATGATTAACAATCTTTTCATGTCTCTTATAACAGCCATCTATGGAGGACCAGGAGAGTCACTGAAAAAGCAATAAAGCATGCTGATTAATTAATTGTGAAATTAAAATATGCATTACTAAATATAATTTCAAATTTAACAATACTATAAAAAGGAATACAATTTCCAAAGCATTTTATAATTGAACATTTGAAAAGGAAATATTATATAGGAATTACAAATTGTTTTCATTTATACATTATTGAATCCTGTGATCTGAAAATGTATTCTCATTTTCGACAATTCAGCGAAATATAAGCAGAATTAAATGACCCAATTTATAAATCTAGTTAGAAATACCTTTACATATCATACATTTAAAAACAGTAATTCAATTCCCTTTTCCATTTTCAAATCCTTTTTGCAAAAGCGTTTCCTTTAGATTTTCTGTGACTCTTCTGGTTCCTGAACACGCTGAAAACCAAGTTCAACCAATCACAGCCACTCTGTACTGATACTGCAGTTCCCTCTTTGGTCAGATAGCAACAGACAGCTATGTAACAGCGAGCTAACCTCCCTGACCATTCAGATCCTAATAATGCAAATACACTTAAAGGAGAGAGCTGTACGATGGGTGAAACTTTTAAACATCCCCACAGGATTCAGAAGATGAGTTTCTCTTCAAGCTTGGTGTGTTTTCTGTCTTTTTACATTGCTGAATGGTCGAAGATGAACATTTTTTAATTTTAAGGATTTAATAATTTACTTCTCCTATTTAATAATTCCTTTTCCAATGTGAAATCATAAAATTAAAAATTTAATTAATTTCTATATTATTTAATTGTTGAATTTGAAATCATATTTAGTAATCTATCTTTTTATTTCACAATGAATTAATCGGCATGAAAATGCTGAATTGCTTTTTCGCTCACTCTCCTGGTCCTCCATAGACATCACTGTATTGGTATTGTGTGAAACTATGTGGAAAAAACAGTTTTCATTCAGCTCTATATGGCAGAAAGCAGTTTATTCTGAAGTGAGGCATCTCAGTGTTACACTGAAAGGGAGTCAAGTTGCTCTGACCTTGCTGTCCATCTGAGTGAACTGGTACATGGTTCACAGGTTTTGTTTCTGCTGGGTAGGTAGACATTGTACTGCTTCAAAAAACCTCCATGCACTGAACCATGTGTGGAATTGAAAAATGTCCAACATAACTGCAGAGTGGCTTGTTCAAATCCTCCACACAAGGTAAAATGGGCTGATGGTGCAGCTGCTGTCTCCCACTTAACAGCCTTAAGCAACCTTTGATTCCCCCCCATTTACACAAAATGGCTCAGCCATGACATTGGCTTGAAGCAGAAAAAGACAAGACACCCACTCAAAGAAAGCAAGAATGCCTATTGCTGTTCTCTTTACCATAATAATACATTATTATTATTATCTGCATATGCAAACGAATGATCTCAAGAGCATCACTGTTTACTGGACACATTTGTTTACATATCAGCTGCTGCAGACAAAAGATCAAGTGCACCTCACCAGCATATAGCTGCCCACAGGGCTGCCGAAGAAGAGCTAAACTACCTCTTCACACGATTCATGATGTCCAATTCCGCTGTTTCTCCCGTGGCCCGCCCAGGTGGTATACTAAGTAAAATTCTTCATGGCAGCACTGATCAGACTGGGATTTTTTAACACCTCTGTGTCCTAGGTGGAAGTCCTGTCCTATTAAAAGGCAACTACTGTATCATTACCCCGGTGCCCAGTAAGTCTAACATCATGGGCCTTAACGACTACAGACTGGTGGCAGTGATGTCCATGGTAATGAAATCCTTCAAGAGGCTTGTTCTTCAGCATCTCAAATCCAGTCTGCCCAAAAACTTCGACCCCTACCTCAACCGCCTTACAAAAAGGACTATAAACAGTTCTCCAAGCACCCCTAAATCATCTGGACCTTTTGACACCTTTGTCAGGTTGTTGTTTGTTGATTACAGCTCATCATTCAACACATAAAACCTTAAATTCTGGTGAAAAAGCTGGCTGAGCTGGATTTCTCCTTCCTAATGTGCCCCTAACCAACTACCTGCATGTGGTCAAGGCAGGCAAATTGTATTCGTCCATCCTGACACACAACATGGAATCCCCCAAGTGTTGCATGCAGAGCCCCTTCCTGTACACCTTCTACATCTCTGACTGTGCTCCCAGGCACCCCTTGAACCCCATTGTCAAGTTCGCTGATTACGCCATGGTAGATGAGTTGATTATAGGGGGTGATGAATCAGCTTCAGAGAGGAAATAAAGGCGCTTTGGGAGTGGTGCATTAAGAACAATCTCACTGTAAACACAAGAGGGGGAATCACGCCCCATTGACCATCAAGGGAGCATGTGTGGAGCGAGTTGATTCCTTTAAGTTCCTGGGGACACTCATCCAGGCAGATCTACACTGACTAAAAAGGCTCACAGAGGTTTCCGTTGATGCCACAGAGACAACACCTGGAGAAGAAACAGCTGGTACCCTACAGGGCCTCCAATGTGTGGGTGCCTGGGTACCGTGCAGTTTGCTGCCTGTCCGGCTGCTGACAGAAGGGTTCAGCAAAAAGTGATCACAACTGCAGGAAAGATCAATGGAAGCCCACCGCCATCCCAGAAAGACAAAGCAATCGCCCGCTTCTAGGGTCAAGATCTGAGAATCTCACCAGACACATCTCACCCGGGACAAAGTCTGTCGAAACTGCTGCAGTCGGGAAAGCGTTTCATGTCCCTGAAGAGCAAAACAAATAGACTGAAGAGCAACTTCTCTCCTTGTAACCTGGTTCGACTGGATGCTTCCTAGTGGAGGAAACCTTTAAATGTCTTTGATAGATCAATTAAGAGTGATTGTATATGAATCACTAATACTTCCTTTTTTATATTTGTTACATTAGACTTTTTAAAAATATGATAGTAAGCACATGATTAATCAAATTACTTCAGCAAAGCAACTTAAGCAGATGCCTTGAGCTGAAATGCAACCTGACAAAATGACCAATACCTTTAAGAAAGCAAAGAAATTCCAATCCCTCAGCAATGGTTTCTCCTCCATTTGACATTGTCTGCCACTGCTTAAAGGTTGCACACAAGCAAGACAGCCTGCTGAGATATTGTTTCCTGTATCCACAAAATGTGGTTCCTGTAGACTGACTACTATTTAAGAGATGAGTGCATGCTTTGTCTATTCATTCTAACGGGAGAAATGAATACTAATTCAGACTGATTCGTTCTTGCAACAGTTTCTGGTGGCATGGTTTTGTCTCAGCAGAAATCTTTTGCATTATCTGGCAACAGCAAATACTTCTGTGTTGCAAAAGGTAAATATAGGACCCAAATAAAACTTAAGATCCCCCTACCCTAAAAACCAAGAATGGGTTGCAAGAAATTATGAGCAAAATCAGCCATTAATGATTGTGCTCTGCTTTCAATCTGCAGAACACCATCCATCATGACAGAAAACCAAAGTCAGGGAGTGTCTGTGTTTCATAAAATCCTGGAAGAACCAATACTGGCAACTTTCTTTTCCCCATGTGCTTTGAGAAACCAAAGGCATACGACGCTAGTCAGAGTAGAGGAGATGATAGAAGCTGAGAAAAGACACTGAAAGCAAGGCTGAGAGGGGAGCCGAGTTGAGCTTTCCACAAGGAAGCCAGGATTTGCAGTTGACTGCGCACAACAAGGTAAGCCTGCAACCAGGAAACAGCCTTACGGCTAACTGTGTATTTCTAAAATGAGACAAAGTGCAGAGAGACCAACTCTGAAACTCCCACCAGCATGCAACCTTGCAAAATGTTGCTAGTACTTCTTGAAATCTTTCTGTGGTTCAAACATTTATAACTAAATTACTCAATTATTAGAAGTGTTCAGCAGATTATAGTGTAAATGGAGTGCGAGTTCAGAGGGCAGTGTCAATAGTCATCAATGGGATATGGGAGGAGGAAGACGATGTATTCAATAGATTTGATCCCTTTTTGCTGAACTTAAAGTCCACAAGGGCCTTTCTTTCTGTTTATTCATCATTTTATGGTAAAAACTTCCACATATGCAAATTTGAGTAACACAAATGAGTTTTCTTTTTTTTCTCTTCTTTTTTACACTTGCCTTTTCAAAATTTTATACTTGTCCAAATGAGTTTCCATTAGACTGTAAACTGCTGGAGTGGTATTTTAAATACACATGGACTTTCATTTTTACTCATAATCTTTTTCGTCTTGAAATGAAACCATACAAAGCACATCCAAACCTACAGATGTTCTATCCATTAACACAAGTTACAACACTGAAACTGCAACACTTACATTTCACAGTACATAGTAGTATGGATCTGTTGTCTTAGTTTAAAAAGGAATTTTAAATTCAGTAAACCCAGTTCAAAAGGACTCCTCTCTAAGAAGCTAAGAACATTTTATAACCAAACTTTGTGCTGGAATGAGAATTAACTGTAAACCACTTAAATAATGTTAATAATTCTAATTAGAAGTTTAAATACAATCATTGCAAACAGAGAAAATATATTTCTTCAAACCGGGTAACTGGATTAATTTGTTCTCGCCTTTTTATTACTTCATTGTTAATTTTCAAAGAAATGGGAGCAGAGAGGATGTAGAACAGGCTTTAACATAAAAAACTTGCTCTGAGGTAAGTTATTAAAATTTATTCTAGCTTTAACATTTAGTGCAAGGACTTGCTCTTTTGATTTTGGCCAATTTGAATACTGTGTTTTAAAGGTAAATTAAGCTCCATTAACCAGCTGTGTCACTCTGAGGTTGCCATGGCAATCTGCTTCTGGTCTCCAGTTTAATTTCATATTAAGTATACAGGATGTTTCTTTCCTCTTTACAGCTGAGCTTACAGGTTGTGATCACAGCTTGTAATTACAGTACATACAGGCTCCAGAGGTAATGTGATAGTCCTGAATGGGCCCATATGGCTTAATACATACATCGAAGAGGGCAAGAGCATCGATTTTGGGCCCACTAAATCCAGTCTTAGACCTGAATGCTATTTGACAGGAATTCTGAGAACAGAACTGCACTCTCCTGACTGATAGGCAGCAATGCTTGACAACTAGGCCAAAGATTCTTTAGGCTGTCCGATTTTTCTGGCAGACTCCAAATAGACACTACTCACAAAGTTTTTGTCTTTTTTCTTAAGCTAAAATACAATATGACCTTTATTATTTTTTTGAATGCAGACATACAACAGTTCGATTTTTGGTAAATAATGTATAACATGCTGTTTTTAGATAGGTGAATAACCTCAAAACAATTCTAAAAGGTGCCTGAACCATGAACCGTTCACTAAATGTTCAAGTTCAATGACAGCTTGTATCTAAACAGTCCTCTTTATCACACTGTAGACATTGAGACATCATCACACCAAGACGACATGAAAAACATTACAAGTTACTGAGATATTAACATGTTTTACACCAAGCTGTTTTCGGCTTTTTTTCTTCTTTTCTTCAAGAATTGTATGAAATGGAGGAATTACCACTGCATTTTCCTTAAATGTTTAAATTCATGTTACTGTATCAGAGTTGTTTGAACATTTTATGTGTAGCTGAATATCTTTTTTGTGTCAATGACGTTGATAATCAGATTCCATCCCATTTCTTATGCTCAGCTTAAAATCCAATTCTTTTACCTGTAAGTCCAGATGAAACAGTTTGTGTATTTTTGTCATTGATTTATTATTTATTATTCATACTGGTTCTCATGCTTTCCACCTACCAGTATCATGGCTGGAAGTGATGATGAGCTACATAGGAAGAGGCTTCTTAAATATTAGGGTAAAAAAGAATTGACAGAGGGAGGCATCAACTCAAACTGAGCAAGCATCTGTCAAAGAGAATCAGGTTTGTTGTGAGATTAAATGGTCAGGCGAAAAAATAAATAAAATCAGTAATTACCTGGTACTGTAGATAACGTGGGATCTATGGGGCGCCTGCAGCTCAGGAGGAAGAGGTAAAAATAGAAGTTGTGTTAATGGGTGAATGCGACATGTATACTCTTCTTTTATGAGTTCATTCATCTGTATGATTGTTAGACATTTAGTCAGTCAACTTGCTTTTGTTTTAGTAATTTGGTCTGTCAGTACAGACTGTATATAAGAGGTGAGTCTTTTTTCTCTGATTCACCCTCAGTTGAAGATTTAAATTCACCTCAAAGCCGTCTTGTTCTTTTTTAAACCAGAGTTAATCACTATATGAATAAAAAGTTGAATCTACTAATGACAGGTGGTGTAGTGGTTAAGGCCTCACAGCAAATAGGTTCCTAGTTTCTTCCTTCAAATCTCAACCAGATCTTTTCTGTGTGGAGTTTGCATTTGTCGTGTTGATGTGTGGGTTCCATCCGGATACTCTGGCTTCCTCCCACAGTGCAAAAACATGCATGTCAGGATAATTGGTGTTTCTAAAATCTCCCTGGGAGTTTGTGTCAGTGGTTGTTTGCCTTGTTTGTCTGTGTTGGCCCCGTGATGGACCGGCAGCCTGCTCAGGGTTTACCCTGCCTCCTGCCTGATAGCAGCTGGGATAAACTCCCACAGGTTTAGATAAGCGATGGATACGTATAAGAAAAAGAGAAATGAAAGAAAGAGAAATAAAGGCTGGTTCCTGATTTATGTGTCTGTTATCCTAACCAGTTAAAGTAAATTAAGACATTTACTCCCCCCAAGATGAAATTAGAGGACCTGCGTTTTAACTGAATCCAGGTATTTATTTTGGAATATATGTTTATGGTAGGACTGTCAAACAGTCAAAATTTGAATCTGATTAATCACAGGATCGCTGTGGATTAAGCAAAATTGATCACCTTTCGAAATGCAAACACATGGCTTTCTGTCTGCCAAGAGCTCAGTTAAACCTCAAATTGCATCCTCAACAAATGGATGCTTAACGTCGAGATAGAGCTGCGTCTCTGAAAGCAGAACTACTTTCTGCTCTGACTGCAGATGACAGCATCTTTTTTATAGCTTGTTCCATCTTTTTTCTTCTTTAACTCTTAAACAGTTTTGTGGTTTCTTCCATCCTGCTCTGCTCACAATAAGACATGTAGATGTGATTCCTTCTTTTTCTTATATTCTTGGGAGCAAAAAACAGAAGTTGGTTAATAAAGTGATACATTAAAGGAGAAGTCCACTTTTTTGCAAGTGGGACCTTAATTATGATGTAAACTGAAGTGTACTGGACACCTACGGTACTTTTTGGAGATTTGGATCCTTCCCTGAGATATTTGTTTCAA
>JAVQJG010109742.1:0-29949 GCA_036024015.1 Craterocephalus amniculus | reverse complement strand
ATGCACTAATGGTAATTTGTTGCTGTCCATGAACCGCTGAAATGTTGTTTTTTGTTTTGTTTGTTTTTTTCCTTTTTCAGGCGTTGGTTTTGCAACAAGACAAGTAGGTAATGTAACTAAACCAACCATAGCGATCAGCCAGGATGGGGACAAAGTGGTGGTGAAAACCATGAGCACCTTCAGGAACACGGAGCTGTCCGCCAAACTGGGAGAGGAGTTTGATGAGACCACACCCGATGACCGTCATGTCAAAGTAAGTGGGTTAAAATTTTCCACAATGTTCTCTGGTGTTGTTTAAATGCATAATTGTGTGGGGTTTTAATCTGAATGTGTTTTTTTCCCTCTACAGTCTACCTTCACCATGGAGGGGGACAAGTTTGTGCACGTGCAGAAGTGGGATGGAAAAGAGACTAAATTTGTCAGAGAAATCAAGGATGGAAAGATGGTGATGGTGAGATTAAATAGTGTTCCTTCAGTTTTTTTCTTACAAGTATCAGCTTGAGAAGCAATTAGATTTTAGAAGAATAAACAGATCAGCCTAATTTTTCCTTTGCAACTATTAGATTATTTGAATGGCATGACCAAAATGGGCGTGTAAAAACTTGCCTTACATTTACGAAGAGCTCACAGCAAAACAGCTATTATTATGTAATACAGCTTGTCTTTTTCTCATTTCCTCTCTGCTTCCAGACGTTAACCTTTGAGGGAGTCACAGCCGTCCGCACATACGAGAAAGCCTAAACGTTACCACTCACCTGAAAGAGAGGAAATCATCCCAGGACTGTGAATGACCAACAAAGTGTTTCACTTTTTAATAAAATCAAATTCGATTGTTTTCAGTGGTTTGAACTTGAATTCTTGTAAATTGACATTTTTCTGGAAATCTTTTGTATGACTTTAAGAAACTGAGATGATGAAACTGTACCGACCTCTGTGTTAAATATGAAAAGGGAAATTCATTGTTAAAATAAACTGTTTTTTTTAAATGACAGTGACTTTTCTTTTTTCTCCCCTTCCCTTGAAAGTCACCATCACTCCCTTATCTCAGCAGTCTGTCTGTACAACTTTGCATGCAGTCACAAATGTCTACTGAAATTTGCAGCGTGGGTCGTGGGAACAGCGGCGTCCCTGTGAAGAGTCCGTTCCAGGTGACAGCTGCAGGCCAGAGCCGGCCATGCAGCGGCGGCCACTGGGACCGCTGAGCTTACTGGAGTGAATGTCCTGTAGTAACCCCCGGATGGTCTGAGACGATGAGCTTGTGGGGAGGTGGGGGTGCTGATGTCACTCGCCTCGGGATAATCCGGTTTAAGTTGTGGTGTGATTACGTTGCGGCATCATACGATGGTGTGTGGGCCAACCATGACTGGATGCTCCCGCTGGCATGATCGGCAGATGATAAAAGAGGACACAGAGGAATGTGGGCAGCTTTTGTCAATCCAGTTTTCATCCATTTTTAGTTCAAGGTCTATAAATAGTGTGTCAATAGACCTTTGTTCAATACATCATTGAAATAAATCAGAATGTTGCACATTGCTTTAATGCTTCTCACTGAGTGTTTTATCTTTTATCTTACCCATATTTTCTGAGCCTAAGTGGCAGCCTGTGTGTGCCGTGTTTAGCCTGCTGAACACTACGACAACAAGTGGTCATTCTTCTCATCTGAGAGTACGCTTGGTGCCAAGTTTTTGGCCTCCTGTGAATAGTCTATGATACAAAGAAACTGCAACAACTGGAGTGGAACTCATTTGGTAGTTGCCAACTGAATTAATTTAAATCTAAATCAGCCTTTATGCTCTACTAATAGGACATTATAAAGATGCCTCGACTCTCACACAGTAAGTGTTTAGGCTGCACTTTTTTAAAAGGCAAGTTATCTCACAATTTTAAAAAGCAATCGCTGCGTTGAAAATGCAGCAAAATGGAGATGATCACCTTCTTTCTGTGCAGGGGAAACCGTGATGGATGACAGCTGTGTAAAGTTATAATGCACTTCACAGGAGAGGAGTAGGAGTTTCCTCTTTGTGAGGAAGCTGTGTCAGTGGTGTAAGCGGACATGGATTAACCCCCTCTGTGGGCTCATGAAGGGGCATAATGACCTGACCATCCTTCGTTGTGGAAGGTTCAAAAACCAGATTGCATAATGAAAATAAACCAAAATAAGGTAAAAGCCAGGCTCATTTGTTTAAGACAAGCAAACGGATTTAAACGGAAATAACTGATGATCTGTGCTCTCATCATTCAGGTCTTTGAGAGATTTATACCACAAGTGTAACATGTTTGCCAGCACCAAAAAACTGTTTAATCAGCAGGATGCTGCAGTAGTTCAATGGGTTTTAAAATGTTACTGGCTTTAACCTACTTTTTAAGGCATTCCTGTTTCAATATCACATAAAATTGTGATATTTGAATACAAGTATCTTGAATAATTGCAGTTGCATGATTGTTAATAGAAGGAACTCTGCATTTTGTCTCACTGAGGGTGTAAATGCAGGACAACATAAATGGCCACCTTCCCAAACGCTTACAATAATGAGGATAACAGATGAAGTGTCTGGACAGAAGAATCTACTGATTATCTTCTGAACTAAAAGTCTGAAGGCTGTAAGTGACTAAATTGACACAAAAAATGACTGACTAGATGATAGCTGACTAAAAGAGAGAGAGAGAGAGGCAGGAAGAATTTCAGTGCAATAATTTAATGTCAAATTGCATATATTCACAAGCTTTTAGGGTAGAACTAGAAAATTATACATAATTCAATTTCACTGCAGATTAAAACCGGTTTTAGTTGTGATATTTCCTAATAAAACAATATATTTTTCCATTTATTAAAGTATTTACATCTAAATCATATTTTATTTATTACCTATCATTGAATAATAGTGTGTGTGTGTGTGTGTGTGTGAACAGCAAAGAGAGACAGATGACTTTTTCATATAAAATATCTGTTTCATAGCTTCTTGTGTGTCTGTCATTCCATGAAGTTCAGATTGCAAGGAAAATATTACATGAACAATTGAGGGCATAAAACACACACAAACACATCATGCAGAGTTCATTTAAAGAGTCTAAGACAAAAATTCAGCTTTATGGCCACAGAATCACTAGCTAAGTATTACACGTAACTAGTAACGATAAGTCTTTAGATGCATTTCTGCTTGAGAGAAACAAATATCTTTTTCTCATGTCTTAGATAATGCATAGAAATATTCAGACAGGATGTTGCACTGTCATGTAGGAACAAACTGTCACATCTTCATCAGTTGTAGTGGAGCGTCATCCTAAAACTGCAGCCCTAGCAGGACAGATACAGAAGCCTGTGCTCGCCGAGAGCTGCAGCTCGGGCATAGTTCCAGGACTGATAAAGCGTGTGTTCTTGTTCTTTCAACTTAAAAAGATAAGTGGATTTGCATTTGACTTAGGATTAGCGCCATAAGCCGTAGTAACTGTCTTTCTGTGCAACATATGGAGCAATATACAGTATAATGAACCATATAACTTGTACAAGCGTGCAAGAGGGATCATATGATGTGTTGATACAATCATTGATTTAAAGGTTTTCAGAGATTCTAAATACATGATTTGGTTGTTAATGTACATTGTGACCAAGAAGAAGTATTCAGATATATTGCACATCTCAAATCATGTCTACGTCATGCTGCAGTGCAACACAGCTAATCTGAGATGACATTATTAGCTTTGATGTTATATATGCTCATAACATAAATCCAATATATTACTTGGATTCTGGTACAAAAGATTCTGCTCCAAAGGTTCCCAAAATATGTCAAGTTTCTACTTTTCTATACACATATAAACAGCCAGTGACAAAGTCAGTGACAGTGTGTGTACTTGGTTAATTACAGAATAATTCTGATACCAGGTAGAAACAATCGGAAAATATAAAACTGAACCTAAACCTCAGAGTTCAGGTGCTTGCCAAAAACATCCAGGTGGTTCAGTTCAATAAGACTTTCAACATGTCAGGTAGTGTTCAACCAGTAAGTTTGGGAGCTCTCATACACACTGCATGGTCATTCCTTACGGTATTTAAAAAAAAAAATATTTAAAAAAAATCAACAACAACAAAAAAAAACCTTCCTGTATGATCTGCATGATATCCAGAATTAAAATAAAAACAAGTCAAGCAGAACATTATAAACTTTGGTGACAATTAGGAATAGGATAAAATACAGGCAAAACGCTACTGTAAAAATGAAGGTTCAAGTATGGGCTGAATCAAATCCACCTTAAATAAGAGACTGTGGTTTTAAAAAAAAACATTTTTATAGCATCGTTCAACTTATTCTACAAACCAAAAGTTTGCCCTACGCTGCATTTAAGATCCATGCGAATGATCCACAGAAGTTAATGCACGTGCTTATTCCTTTAAAGAAGTCCCTACAGTACTTATTAGAAGGACTTAATACACAAAGATCAGGAAAAAAAGGTTTAAAAAAAAAAAGGAAAGGAATGACACTGACTGCATGTATTTGGTACGAGAGCTCAACCAATTCTGGAAATAAAGAAAACGATACATCACATAAAATCTCCCATCATCCACTGCTGTCCAGCATTTCCTGCTGGAGTCAGTGAAGAGCTGCAGCCATGTTTCTACAGCACAGCCTGTTATGTGACCTTTCCGTCATCAGTAACGCTAACTACAAAATTATAAACCTTAAACTGGATTCCGACTGAAAAGTCAAATCTGCAGAGGTTGAGAAGGCGTAAAATGGAAACTGGGCCTCGTCCTCATCCACAAAGAAACACTGGAAGTAGGGCAGCTCGTCTGTGGAAACAGTGGAAGGACAGAAAGAGGAAAATGTTTTTCTCTGGCTACTGGAGAGAAACCTGATGGGATCTGGAATTTGTACTTACCATCCATGAGAAAGCTGTCAACGGGCTCTTCTGTGAAATGGAGAACTTGATGTTAACCAGAAAACACGAAAAAGTTTCATCATTAACCTAAAATTACAACAATGACTCAGTACTCTACCTTTAACCTTTTCCTCCTTGGTTGCTTTCTTCTCAAGGACCTTATCTAGAAAAAAGTTATGAGTAAATGAAGTAAATAAAGCTACAGTACATCAATATAATTTGAGCAAGCAGAAATGAAATCTTCAGTAGCTCAGTACCTTTCTTTGCAGGTGGTTGTATCTCTTTCAGAACTCTGTGTTCTGTAAATGAAAACAAATATCCTAATTAAAAATAAAATCAGATTTTTGGTTATGAATTTTTTCTGTTTATTGTCTAAACAGTCTGATGCATTGCCATTATAATGATCATTTTCTTCACTTCAGGACTATACAATTCTCAACAAAACATCCATGATGGGATTTGTCATCATGCCTGAATTAATTACAAAGCCCCCCAAAACAAGGAGTTTGTCACAAGATGGTATTTTTTTCTTGTGCTCTTAGACCATCTAACACATCTATAAATAATTTGTCATTAATTAATCTATTAAATGAGATGAATTAATAGCTTTTTTCTGTTTTTTAACAGCCCTTTATAACCGGGTCCTTATAAAGTAGCAATATTAAACTCAGAGCTGATTTTAACTAGCAGTATTCGTGTCCTGAGGGACGCCATGACTTTATAGCTGGAGTGAAATCAGAGGATCAACCTGCCTGTGTTGTCTATAAACACAAGATTATTCCACTGTTGACTGTAAACGTGTTCATGATCATAGAGATTTCATTTGTAAAATTTAACTTCAGGTAATCTAAATAACTTTCAGCTGTGAAATATTTTAGCTTTCAGCCGCAAATTTAAGCTTTTTTGGGGGGGTTTCTGATCTCCTGAATAATTTAACACTATGCAATGACTGTCATAGTGTAATCAGAATACATGCTGGAATCAGATTACAACTGGTTAAAGTGCTGCCTGAGCTGATGTGCTTTCCTTTGCATGGATTGGTTTAATCTTTTCCCTCAACATGGCTGTGATAAAATGCAATAAATCAAATAGGTATTTAATTTATGCAAGTATTTCATGACATTAAGCACATTTATATAACTAAGCACACACCGTTACCAAATTTCCTCCTGCTTATTTCAACTTATCACTTATTATTAGTGCTCATGCTTCATAAAGTGATCTAAGGAAATAACAGTACACAGTACCTTTCTTTGCTGCAGCAGGTTTTTCCTTTGCTTTAGGAGTCTCTAGGTCTGCAAAAAGAAACACCCCATCAGACATAACCAGTTTGCACACTTAACTTGCAACATCAAAAGCAATCAGTAAATTTTTTAGTGATTCTAAAGGCAGCTTGAGCTCCAAGGTACTGCCACCATGAAACAAACTCTTCATAGCAAGAGCACAGCACCGGGCATCCAGATCTAGAAAGCTGCAGACATATTTTTAAACCGCTAATTGAAAAGGTTCACTTTAAATACATAAAGATAAATTTTAGTTTGCCAGGAAACCCATTTGACCTGTGCTATTTAATATCATCCTTTGGTAGAATGTGCTATAGAGCTTGAAGTTGTCAGACAGGCTACAAACATTAACATCACATAGTCAATGTTTGGTCATCACCTTAGCTTTTCTCATGACTCTCAGTTTAGTCCTAACTGCATATATCATAACTGCATGAGCGTAATTCTAAGAGTCTGAGAAAAACAGCCACATGACTGTGAAGCTGCTGCAGGGGAGTCGCTCACCGCATTTCCAGCAGTTATTAACGATGCTCACTGGCTTAGAGCTTTGAGTCTTTCTGAGCAGTGTGAAAAATATATGTTTTATCTTAAAGTATTACCCTTTTTTTAAATTTCTTCTTTTTACATTGTGGTATGTAGTTGTGAGTAAATGTATAAGGATTGCAGAGATAACCTGCATCTGCTTTGGTGTTAACATAGCTGGAGTTTGCAGCTGTTGCATTGGCTAAAATGGTGCAAAGCAGTGGTTCTGCAAGCTGCTGGAGCAGAATGTGCAGGCAGGAAGCAGTGGGAGGCTACCTTTCTTCCTAGGGAGTGATATGATCTTTTCCCTCTTTCTTTCAGCCTGCCTTTTAAATGATGCTAAATAAAATGACAAATAGCATCTTTCAGTTGTTTTCAAAAAAAGGAACATTTTCGGAAATGATTTGCGCAATATTTGTAAAGTGAAATGCAACATATACTGTGATTCATGTGAGGATGGGCTTTCAGTACACACACCTACAACAGGTCCTTGCAAGGATCATTTTTATTGTCTTAATCAGAAATCTTGTTTTCTTATCAGGATCAGATTTGAGTCTCTTCTTTGTTTTCTCTGATTCTGAATTCCATACCTCACTTGTGTGCAAACTAGTTCATTTTTTCAGAAAGCAAAGATGGTGATCAGTGTTACCTTTTTTGGCACGAGCTGGCTTGTCCTCAGATTCTAAATAGAAAGAGAGAAATTAAGTGTCACGTTTACTCACAGGATTCATGTCGTCTTTCAGATTTGATTGATGCATATGTCATGAAGATAACAGAGAGAAGATGCATCTACAGCAAATTACGGATAATCCTGGAAACAGACGGTCTTACGGCTGCAGCCTCCGTTTAAAGACAAGGAAAACCCAAAAAGTTTCATTTTTCCGCGTGAAGTGCTGTCATGTGTCAGTGAAGCATGTAATCAGCAGCTACGCATTAGAAAAGCAGCTATTCTTTGGCTTGGGCATGACCAAACTGAAATCCCAATCACTACAACTCCAGTGAAAACAAATACTTTCAATGAAATCTGTGGCAGAATTTCATTAAGAAAAAGAATTATCAACAAAACACTGCTGCTTTTTACCTTTCATCTTTTCAGAAGGTGTTTGTTTAATCTTAGTAACACGTGCTGGAAAAAATAAATCAATTTAACCTTTAATGAAACTCATCTGTAATATAACTGGGTTAAACAGAAAACAGATAAAAGTTGCAGATAGAAATTCTGGCACTGTTAAAAGTGCATGAATAAGAAACTGTTAAAAATGTCCAGTTAACTTTAATATTAAAGAAAAGTGTTGAATCACTGCTGCAGGTTAATATAAACAATACATGTTAAGATGAATTGAAAACAAATATATATAATATTTAAAAGAAACCCACCCCTCTTTGGAGCAGCTGGCTCAGCCTTCTTTTCTTTTGGAACTTCAGCTTTTAAAGAAAATAGAAAAAAAAATCAGTCCAGTTTTTAACTGAGGGTTGCAAATTATATCAAAATGCAAAATCATAAAGATACATATGATGCAATTTAGTCCTTCTATGCATCATAAAACACTTAAAAATACATTTTAAAAAATACTTAAACATAAACATTTATAGGGTCTTAATTAAAACCCTGAAAATACTTTTTTTAGTTGCTTTCTCTTTCAGAGTTTCAGACACTATGACATATAATATTTACTGGTTAGACTTTGTGGAAACATCCAGAACTTTAGACAACAGACACAAAAAATTGGGGTTTCAGTGTGAAGTAAAAGTTGTACCTTTCTTCAGTGGTGTCACTTTCACCTTCTCCTTTGTCAGAGAGACATTTTTGTCTGGTAATTGTGGCTCTGTAAGAAATAATTGAGAACGTGAATCATAAAGCTGTACTTTGAACTACCTCTACATACTTACTCTACAAACTGGGCATAAAGCCTGTGCCCTGTTACCTTTAACTGGTGGTATTGGTTTTGTCTTGACTGGTACAGGTTCTGGGTAAAGAAAGTTTACAGTCAGAATCCCAGAAAATACGACTGAAAGTATAAAATCATAAAACATGGATCTTCTCTAGATCAGATCAAAACAAAAAACCTGATCCACTGAACTTCCTGATGGTTTCACACACAATATATGGTAAATAATATGGATATACTTGTCTTTGCAGAGACTGTTTTGGCTTTTTCTTTTGCCACTTTGACTTCTGAAAGAGAAAGGTGGGAACATAAGATTTTTATCAATAGTAAGCAAAGTCTAAGCAGCAATGACGAAACCAGGAAACATTCAATAAAAAGACAGCAGGACCTTTCTTAACAGGAACTATTTTCACCCTCTCTTTCACTAGGGACACATTTTTGGGGGCACCTTCTTCTTCTGTAAACAGAAATGATTTCGTACAGCTTAGATTGTGTATATCAGGACAAGTAATTATATGTTTACCTTTAATGGAGATGACTGGTTTTGTCTTTTTAGGAGCAGCCTCTGTGTGACAAAAAGTCAAACAGTGAATTCAGAATATTGTTTCATTCTTATAAACAATGATAAAAATTACACTGGTTTTTATTATTTGGTTGTAGTTTATGAGTGATTAAATGCTCTAATAAAGGGAGTTTTACAGTACCTTTCATGGCAGGAGCTGCTTTCACTTTTTCCTTCAACAGTTCTGTCAAAATGCAAGGTATGGTTTTTAAACTGTTTTATAAAGATGTTATTGAAGATATTTACATCATACACAGATATGATGGGTTTAATGATTAATATTTTCTTTAGTGGTTACTGGTTACCTGCTTTAAATGGTTTAACTCTGACTTTTTGCTTTGGTTCCTCTTTGTGCTCCGTGGAGACTGCTGCTGATGGAAAATATCAAATGGTTTTATGTTCATCAGAATATTAGTGCAAGTAATGTGACATTTGTGATTGGCATTTTATTCTTATGCATTTACACAGAAAAAATCAGTTAATGAACAATATATTTATGCTTCTGTTTTTGACAGGTGTTTAAAAGTTGTAAAGGTAATTCATTAGCTCATCTTAGTTAATCATGAAGTCATTTCAATCAGAACTTCTGTTGTATACAACAATCAGAATTCATCACAGCTATAGCATTACTGCAACCACTGTGTGTAAACCAAAACTTGAGCCACACTGCAGCTGTCTCACCTGCTTTGGTAACATTAAAATGTTCCTTCTTAAGAACGGATGCAACCTCCTGCTTAACTGCTTTGATGATCCTTTTAGATTTGGTATCTAAAACATCAAAACAATATCATATCATATCAAAATAAATATGATTCTTTTTTAGGGATGGGTGTTGTATTTGTGTATTTGTATTTTACCTGTCTTGGTTGATTTCTTCTTAGCAGCTTGCTTATCTTTTTTAGGAGTCACCGCAAGTTCTTCCTCCTCCTCGTGGAGCTTTGTCAAATCCTTTTCTTCTTTGGAAACTGTGTCTATTTTTTCTTTTAAAGCTGTGTCTCGCACTTCTTCCTTAGAAGGTTTCGCTTTTGTCTTTTCCTTCGGGAGCCTTTCAGCCTCTACCAGAACTTTTGAAATCTCTATTTTTTTGTCCTCCACTGATGGTGTCTTTCCTTTTACTTCTTTTTTTGATGGCTTAAGCCCTGTTTGATCTGCGGGTGGCTTACTAACCATTCCCTCTGTTATAAGTTTTGCTACTTCTTCCCTGTCCTTCAATTGTTTCTTCTCTTCTTTCTGCTTTGAGGGTTTCTTTACTTCTTTCTCTTCATCTGAGGGTTTCACCTCTTTTTCTACATCTTCTTGAAGGAGTTTCACTTTTTCTTTTTCTCCGGGGGCAGATTTCTTTGCTTCCTTTGGTTCTTTAGGAGGTTTCTTTTCTTCTTTAGGGGGTTTCTTTGCCTCTTTTTCTTCTTTGGGAACTTTCTTTACCTCTTTTTTTTCTTCGGGTGGTTTCTTTGCTTCCTTTTCTTCCTTTAGGGGTTTCTTTACCTCTTTTTCTTCTTTAAGGGGTTTCTTTGCATGTTTTTCTTCTTTGGGATGTCTCTCCGCGTCTTTTTCTTCTTTGGCAAGTTTCTTTGCCTCTTTTTCTTTTTTAAGGGGTTTCTTTTCCTTTTCTTCTTTGGGAGCTTTCTTTACCTCTTTTTCTTCTTTGGGAGGTTTCTTTTCTTCTTTTTCCTCTTTGGGAGGTTTCTTTACCTCTTTTTCTTCTTTGGGAGGTTTCTTTACTTCCTTTTCTGCTTTAGTGGGTTTCTTTTCCTCTTTTTCTTCTTTGGGAGGTTTCTTTTCCACTTTTTCTTCTTTGGGAGGTTTCTTTTCCACTTTTTCTTCTTTGGGAGGTTTCTTTGCCTCTTTTTCTTCTGTGGGTAGTTCCATTTCAACCTTTTCTTCTTTGTGAGGTTCCTTTGGTTCTTTTTCTTCTTTGTGAGGTTTCTCTTCTTCTTTTTCTTCTTTAGGAAGTTTCTTTACTTCCATTTCTTCTGCAAGAGGTTTCTTGTCCTTTATTTCTTTTTTGACAAGTTTAATTTCTTTATCTTCTTTTTTGGGTGTCTTTATTTCTTTTTCTTCTTCAGGTTTCTTAAGGTCTTGCCGAGGCTTGACTTCCATCTTTTCTTTGGGAGGCATCTTGTCTTCTTTTTCCTTTTTCTGAATGTCCTTTACGTCTTTTTCATCTTTGAGCTGTGTTTTTAATTCTGCCTCTTCTTTATCAGGGTTCTTTACTTCTTTGAGTGTGAGGATTATTTTCACGTCGTCGGTTTCATGTTTTAGAAGTGTTTCTTCTACTTTGGGAGATATTTTTTCCTCTTTTTCAGTTTCAGCAGTTTTCCGTACTTCTGTCTCATTTTGGGGTGTCTTCATCACTGTCTTTTCTTCTGAAAGAAACAAGAAACTTTTCTTTTTACTGTTATAGACAACAGACTCAAATTAACTGTTCTTTAGCTGGACAACATATTTATCCATCTGTATTTGTATTTAAACACATAAACAGTTCATATGTTGTATTATATTATATTTCATGAAAGGGCACAACATATTTACATTTCTTTCTTTAATCCACCCTTCCAACAGTATTTTTGAAAATCATTACTGAATGTTACCTTTAGGTCTCTTTTGTTTCTCCGCAATGAGTTTTTCCTCAGGTTTGGCCTCCTCCTTTGGCTTTAAACTTTCTTTTTGTAGATTTACAGTTTTTTCTTTTTTGTCACCCTCTTCTTTCTTTTCATCCTTTTCAGGTTCTACAACTTCAAGATCTGCAAGCAGCGATATATTTTCAAATGCAAGTCTATTATATGCAAATCCCTGTTTATAACAAATCAGTGCAGGTAAGTAGCATGTTAGGGAGCTTATTTCTTTGCATGTTTCCTGTCATAGCCACAACAATTCAGTCCATTAATTTGATCTGTAAATGAATTCTCATTGCAAACAATCACGCCTGCAAGCGCCACAATCTTTTCAGTTATAAATCTGCAAAAACACACCACGAGCTTATGTTAAACATTTTTCAAATATAGACATCTTTCCTTGATACACATGCTGAAATCCATAACCAAGAAGCCTGCTCTCAGCATTTTTGCTCCACCTAGCTGCTGCCTGTGCTAATGGCTCCGGCCCATCCCAAGCGCAATGACTGCTCTGCTTGAATGAGGAACATTTTAGCACACAGTTAGCATTAGGATTAGTCCAAAGGAATAAAATAAGCTGCTTTAATAGCTGTTGAACTTTATTTGCGAGAAGATCTTTTACAGTGATCTAGTCACACTTGGGTCAGCATATACTTGCCTTATCTATAAATTTGTCTTAGACACTATCCCAAAGTCAGTGGAAAAGAACAAGCTGCTGTGAACCTTTTGGATTGTTAATATTTTCTTAATTGTTGGAATGATTTATATTTTCCAAATGTTAATCATATTATCTTTAAAACAAGTATGTCAGCTGAAAGGATTTACTCTGCTTGATTGTTAGCAAAGTCAACCAAACATAAACATACAATGTTATAATAGCAAAAAGAGAAAAAATGCAAAATGAAAACTTGAAACATCAATCTCAAATCTCAAATGCACTCATGTCATGACACTGGTACAAAAGCATTCAAAATACACTTTGATTAATTTACTATCAACACAGTCAACATATTCGAATGACTTCATGGAAAACAGGATGATTTATGAAAACAGGAGGTTTTGTACCTTTCTTGTATTTACTGATGTGTTGGTCTTTGCGTGAAACTCTGGAGCTGACTTTTCTCTCAAAGCGAGTGTGAGTCCTCCTCCTTCGTCCAGGTTCAGTTCTTCTGCTCTCACTGTTGTTGTTATTCTCGTCATGTGCATCACTTATATCAGTGACTTCACATTTGTCATAGTCGAGTGGTGCCATAGTTTCTGTCTCCTCCTCATTTTCAGCAGATTTAAGCGCTTCGCTGCCGTTTACAAGCTCATTGGTTGGCTGAATTTTAAGATCAGTTTCTGGGGCTGATGAATCTTTTTCCTCATCTTCCTCTTTTGCTTCCTCATCAGCTTTTTCAGTTGGATCTCTGACACTATCATCAATATGCAAGTCTGTTTTTGTCTCCTCTTCCTTGTCCACCTTTTCATCTTCTAGATCAGAGGCTTTTGTTTCCTCCTCTTCCTCCACATCTTCTGTCAGTGATCCTGTTTGGGTAACCTCGTCCTCTATCCTGTATTTGGAATCTTCTTGAGTCTTGGTCTCTTCATCATGTGCCGACTCCTCCTCAGATTTGGTTTTCTCCTCTGCATCGTCCTCATCCTGTCTGGTTGTAATCTCCTTTTTCTCCTGATCTTGTATTATTTCCTTAGTTTTGGTCTCATCATCTGCCAAAGCATCTTCAGCATTAGTTTTATCCTCCTCTCCATCTGGTTTCTTTTCATCCTCCTGTTCTATCAGAACCTCTTTTGTCCTCATGTCTTCCTCTTCTTGTCCTTCCTCTGTTGTGAAATCCTCCTCCTCATCTTTACCGTCATCTTCATCCACTTTCTGCTTCTCCTCTGTCTTCAGTTGTTGTTGTGTTTCATCTTGTGTTTTAATCTCTTCTTTTTCGCCCTTTTCCTCCTCCTTGCTGTCATAATCTTGGATTTTCTCCTCCTTCAGCAAAGGCTCTGGTCGTGTTTCTTCAACATGTTTCACTAGCGCTGTGATAGCAGTGAATTTATAATCTGTTACTGGTTTTCACATCTAATGAATGTGACTGTTAACAAACAAAAAAACATGAATACCCTCGTCATCCTCTTCCTCAGCCACTCCCGCTTCGCCAGCGAGTTTGGTGGGCTCTTCAGCTTCCACCTCCTCTGTTTTAGAGTCTGCACTTATCTGTGCAGAAGAGGCAGCTTCGTCCTCAGCAGCGTGCATCATCTCTGTAACTGCATCGTCAACCTTCGTCATTACTTTAAACTGATGTCCTCGTCTTTGGCATTTTTCAAAATATGTTTTAGGGTGCAGAGGGATTTTAATGGAATGAAATGGCAGCAATGGAGATGAAAACATCATATCATTGCCATGATATTATACATAGTGTACACCACACAGTCCAGTTGTTTGTTTTTACCAGCCAAGAGAAAGACAGTTGTGGGTTTTAATAACCACTTATCAACTTTTTCACATACGGTGTACGCTTGTATAATTACATGCACAGATCAGCTGAAAAATTCCACAATGACAGAGAGTTAATCCAGTTAAAACACTTCAACAATGCAGTCAGATGTGGAAATATTTGGACACCGACATGTTTTGCTACCTGAGCGATTGATCAGCTCTGACCTTAACATTCAAACTAGAGAAAGTGTTTAGAAAGTGCATCTGCATAATATAAATATCTCTTTCTTGTAATTAAACAAATCAGCATAGGCATATGTAAAACGTAGCTTTCACAGTATGTTGTTCCCCAGATTGATCTTAGCTCCACCTTTCACAGAATGCTGGTTCTAGGGGTTTTTGTGAAGTCTGTGTTATCCTTTGTATTTCTTTATTGTGGTAAACCCTGTATAACATGAAGCCAATTCATTTATAGACTTGGATTATGATCCATCCTGGAGAGTGTTTCTACTCCAACAAGGATAAGTAATTATTTACAATGAGAAGGATCCAATGATCAGATTTCCAGGTCCACCAGTCTCTGCTTTTATCCCTGTGGATTTATGTTCTCCTTACATTAAGATAAACACTTCTCCTTAAGCCCATACTTATGAAATAAGTTTTTATTTTATTTTATTCAGTGTCAAAATATCTCAAGACTGGACTGTACACTCTGTTAATTGGTAAGATACAGATGAAGGTGTCAACTATTGTGACAAAGAAATGCAAGAACATTTAACAAAGGAATGTAACCCAAGAACCCTCATTAATTAAGTGACACACAGCATTAATTAAGACTTAAAAAAAAAAAAAAACTTGTGATCACTGCATCAAAATCACAGCAACCTCAAAGTTACAAGATGTCAGTGAGACAATAAAGGGCGGAATACAGTCATCAAATCCATAGTAATCTCGTTATTTTAACATTTTCAGCGTAAGGAAATCCCTAAAGAAGATCACGTTATGAAAACAAATTTTGCATCTGCAACAAAAACCAGTGAAGACATGCCGGACAAACTGGAAAAATAATCAACTATGCAAGTGTATGCATTCAAAAAGGTTGGGAAATTCTCTTTAAATAAACATGTGCAAGGAAGAAGGGTTTTCTTACCTTTTTCCAGTGGAGGCAGAAATTCACCTGTGTGTAAAAGATTTGAAGAAAGATGTTAAACATGACAACTTAATGTGTTAATCCAGAAAAATACATCAAAACAGTGAAGAACATACCTTTCCTTCGCACCAAATTTATATCTGGTATAGAAGGGGCAGTTTCATCTAAATAAAGAGAAGCAAAGACACATTTTTTTTAAAGATCTGCCAGCAATACAATGATTGAAAATAATTTATTTAGGTGCATTATTAAAAAGTGAAACCTTTCTCAGTGACAACAACCGGTTCACCTACAACAAGACAATTTGACATGCGTCAGAATTTCTTTTTAAAGATTTTCTGCTGAATCTTTTATTTAATGCAGTAAAACCATCCCACCTTGATCACCAACAAGCATGCTCGACATGTAACCCCAAAACAAATCCTTATTGTCACTGAATTCCAGCACTGCTTCCTCCACAACCTTCATTGGGTCAACAGACACTTCAGGCACAATCCCTGAAAAAAGGAAAGAAAAGCATTACTTTGAGTAAGAACTTTTCTCAAAAATGCATTTTCTTGACTTCATTTCCCTTTAATATGAAAAAAAGTCTGTTGTTGGACATTTAACAGACCTTGTTCACCGATCAGAGTTGTGGAGAGGAAGCTCAAAAGCATATTAATCTGTTCTTTGGTGATTTCTGTTGTTGTCTTCAGGACTGAAATGGGGCTAAATCCCACAGCCTGCTGGATATCTGGTAGAGAGCAAAAAGGAAAAACAATTGTTCATTAGTTTTTGGGAAAATGCAACTAGCAGGATACAGTAGAGTGAGAATAGATTAGTTAAGGATCAAACCTTGGCAGACAGTATACCTTTTAATATATCCAGTATCACATCCAAGACAGCACAGAGCACATCCTGGATGTATCCTGCTATTCCACTCACAAAGTTGTTAGTGACACTGAAGACACTTCTGCCAATGACCACAGGGTCCATGAAGCTAATGTCAGTTGTTCCTGAGGAGAACAGCACTCATTCATAACTCCAATAAGTTCCTGCAGCTCTCATATTCAATGTTACATGAAAATTAGAAAACGCAGGGAAACACTAGTTGGCTGTTATTGATCATAAGAAAAAAGCCTCCAGGGCTACAATCAGCTGTTTTTTTTTTCCTTTGTGTACTTGAGCAAACAATTTAGTCAAGTTTACACAAACACGTATTAATCAGTTAAAAATAAAAGGCATACTGTGTAACTTTTGGCCACTAAGGGGGTTAAACCAGTAACTTTCCAAAGGCAATGCAACAATATTACAAAACTATACAGTCTCTCTCTTTCTGGCCTCCTCAGACACCATTTTTACCTTCTTACTTTGTTCAGATATGACAGACTTTTGAGGAAAAAGTAGGGGGAGAGTGGAAGCATAAAGCAAAGCTCTGCAGGTCACATGATCCCATGAGAAACGGATCCGCTCCTGCAAAGTTATAATGTCTGTTTTTTTTAAGAGGACAGCTCCCTCGGAGCTCGGACATGCGTCGAACACTGAATATTCACCCCGGAAATGATCCATTATTACTTGTATTAGGCTCATGTTTGGGTCAAAAGTTACACAGTATCCCTTTAAACAACAAACAAAACAGGAAGAGGAATGAAAAAGCATGTACCTATAAATATGTCCAGTATAGTGTCCACAATGGCACAGAGGATGTCCTGGACGTAGCCCATGACTCCACTTACTGTGTCATTTGTAACACTAAAGATTTTTCTGCCGATCACGACAGGGTCAATGAAGCTGACGTCGGTGGTTCCTAAGAACATAGAAAAACACGAAACAAGTCAGACAGATGCAGTCTGACATTAGTAAATCCGCCTTAAATTTTAAGAGGTTAAAGGTTAAAAAAGAGAAGGTTAATACCTTTCACTACATCCAGTACAGTGTCCAGTATGAAGCAGAGCACATCTTGGATGTAGCCCGCCACTCCACACACGAAATCATTAGTAACACTGAACACACCTCTTCCTATTACCACAGGGTCAATGTAGCTAATATCTATCTTTCCTGTGGAGAAAAACAAGGGCATTCCCCACAGACACACTCAATTTAATTCATTAATGCTGTAATCAGGAAGTTAGAGGCAAGCAAAGTTAAGTTCGATTCGTCAAAATGTAAGACCTTCTGGATGTTATTTGATTATGTCTGAAACAAACAATTCAGAAATTTAATTCCCACCTTTATTTATGTCCAGTATTGTATCCGATATTGTGTCCACCACAGCACACAGGGTGTCTCTGAGGGAGCCCACCGTGCCACTCATGAAGTCGTTAGTTGAATGGAAAGCTTGTCTACCAATGACAACAGGGTCCACATAGCTGAGGTAGAAGTTTCCTGTGATTTGGTGACAAAAGAAACTCACATTACTCACAGAATTCTTCCTTACCTGTGATATTTTCTGAAGTGTTTTTCATACCTTCCTCATCTGAGAGAAAGCGAACAAATCCGTCTTTTGCTGCCGTTATTTCCTCTGCTGCATAAGTAGCAACAGACCTGGGATCACTTAAATCAGGTGCACATTCTGGAAGAGAAGCTCAAGGTGACTTACAGGTCCCATCATAACATAAATAAAAGTGTTAACGTGAAAAATGTCCCACTTGTGTACCTTGAAACTTGTCAAGCAGGCTGGACACTTCATCAACAGCATCGTTTACAGCTTGAACAGGGTCCGTAATAATTTGCTGAATGTCTAAGAATCACAAACATACTCAGACATCCACAGCTCAGGAGACTGAATTGGTTGGAGATGTTATGGAGACAGTTTTTTGTGTTTGTTTGTTTTTTACTAACCGGGTACTGCCTTGTATTCCACAAAGTCAAACATTACCACACCCACAGTCACCCAGGACAAGAGCGCAGCCAAGGCTATCAGCAGCTCCAAAGACAATTTCACCTTCCTGAGGAGTCCCAGACATTTGGATCTGATAGAGCTTGTCTCTGGTGCTGCTGCTCCACTGGACCCGCCGGATGCAGGGACAGAAGGAGATTTGCCTCCTGTATGGCAAAAATAAATGAAATAAAATCATGCTTGGGGCATGTAACAGATTTTTGTTGTTGTTTTAATATTTAATATGTGTTTGTATATTTGGATTTGAATAATTAGATTAGACAATTTCATCGTAGAAAGTAATGAATATCAGAAGCAGTCAATTACACAGCTTGTCCACCAGAGGGCAGTGACAATCCAAGTTTCACCTCCAAAATGTTCTCCCATACCTATCTCCAAAACATATGCATGTTCAAACTGCTTATCATTATTATTTTCAGTCTTAGGCTAAAAATATAAAAAACTTATGTTGGGACACATTAAATTCTTGATTAGTACAAATTTCACAATTCTTCAAAGCACTAAAACCCATGAAAAACACATTTCTTATTAATAATAATATACCATAAGGTAACTGATGTCAGCTTTTGTTATCAATTAATACTTCAAAACTCAATTAGCAAAAATCACACATCTAGGGCATCTGGTGGGGTTTATAAGACATGGCATGCAAGAACCAAACAAAAAGAGGAAGGTATTCACATGTAACCCTTAGAAACAAGGAACAATTTCCATAAGGTCCCTCACATATTTAGCTAGCCTTGGTTATCAGACTGTCAAGATTAGATGCTGTCAAGAGCTTGCAAACAAAAATAACAAACATTTGCATGCTTCATCTCATCTGCAGTTCTCCCAGTAATAGAATAACAATTAAACTGGTACCTAGATAGGTCAGATATCTGATGAGGAAGTTCCTGTGGAAAATCATGTCCTTCTCTGGTCTAATTACCCTAGCAGTATAACGATGACAGATAGATGATAGCTCCTATTTGATCAAAGGATTAACACATTCCACAGTGGAGACAGTATGTCCATCTGTTGCATGTCATAAGTCACCTATTAGGAAGGATGACTTAAACTCTTTTTCTCTCTTTTGTTGGCATTTTACTCCGATAATTAATCCCTATTATGATTAACATGAATCTATTATTCCAGAGAATGGTTTTTTCTGGCATCACCACCACCCTCAAATAAAAGTTTAGTGTAGTACTGTACTTTATAACTTTTGTCAAGGTGTAAGAAAGAACCTGCAGAATGAACTGAGCATCCCCTGACATGTTGAATCTCCAAATGTACAAACCTGGGTTCAGATGCTCAGAAACTATTCACATCCTCAGTTTATGGGACAGACAGATGATGTCAGTGTCCTACAATACTTGACATCTGCACAAAACGTGAAATGAAAGCCGCCTCTTACTTACATAGTTCAAGCCCTAAAGTTGAAAAAATTAAGGAACTTAAAATGGATTTAGAAAAAAACAGTCTGAAGCAGACATGTAAATGCAGTGTTTTGGATTCAACCAATTTATAAAAACCTGGAAGCTGATCCACATTAAAAACTTAACATTTGAAGTTTCTTCATACCTCTTCTGTACTAAATAAATTTGTTCATTTGTAAATAACATATTAGAGAAAGGAATAAGGGTTTCAGAGATGAAGTTTGCTAGCATGAACACCTTTGGTGTAAATATAGGTGCTTTGGAAATGCAGGATTTAATATACTATTGTTTATTTTTTTGTGATGTTGTTTGAATTTTTAAAAAATTATATAAATTATTTTTCCACCACAGTTGGAAATCCAGAGGTCAGCAGCAGTAATCATGTCTGTCACAGGAAAGCAACGCTAACACTCTGGCTACATGATACCTTGTATTTATAGCAACCAGCTTTCAACACATCCTCCAAAGAGAACCCAGCTGTATCAAAACATTGTTTATTTACCACACATTGTTTAGTTGAAGACTTTGGACCCGTACCACACATATTTTGACCAGCAGTAGTTACCGGTGTGACGATCCTACCTTCAGCCATGGTGATGGACTATTGCAGGTAAATTCCTCTGAGCCGAGGGCAAAGCCCGCTCATGCAGAGTTGAATGGTGACAGCCTCAATGTATCCAATCAGCATCAACTTTTCAGGTAAAAAATAAAAATAAAAAAGTTAGTCCATTTCCATGTAGTTGATCACAGTCCTGTCACCTCAGCCGCGTCATTGAAAAGGGGGGAAATAGGGAAAAAAGGGAAGTGGAAAATAAAAAAAGCTAACAGGTGTTGGGAAATTTAGAGCTGCCGGTGCGGCAGCATTGTTGAATGGAGTTTGGGGACATCGGGGCAAAGCAAGCAGGGGAAGAAAGAGCCAAGCTAAGCACAGGGTTGGGCAGGGTGAGGGGCACAGGCAGAGTATCCCGGCCAGTATTATTGGAGCCTCACATGGGTATAGGTCAGCGCAGAGCAGAGAACTTCACAGTAACTTTACCCTGCAGAAAGTCTGGGTTATTCTTAGCTGAAGCTGGAGACCAGCTGCTCTTACTGGCCTTTTTTGGCAGTTGAAGGGTGTCAGATGAGATCAACTGGCTGAGGTGAGCACCCCTACTGGTAAATTTGTTCACCATGAAACCAGACCTATGTGAATACAATCTGGCATGGACAACCTTCTTTACCAGTTAATTTCTTTTCACTTTGCTGCTTCCTACAGTACCCTTACAAAAGAAAAATTAATTTTGATATTTTATTTTGTCAAGGATTTGAACATAGCTCACATTTACTGATTTTACGAGGTAATTTGTAAGAAAACATGCTTTCAAAATTACAAATGACCTTAAAAATAAAAACAAAAAAGGTGTATGTTGTGCATTAATGCAGCACCACCTTGTGGTTGTTGTGTTGACCTGCATTTCACTGCTGCTGTGTGTACGTCACACAAAGAGCGTGCAAGTTTACAGTAAACATAAAACTAAAAAAGACAACATGTAAAATACTTCTTTTTTCATTTTACATAAAAATATTTCCAAGAAAACGACAGAAATGAGGAACACAGCATCTCTATTCACATACAAGTACAGCTGTACAGAGTTGCAGCTCGTGGTTGACAGGTCGGGTGAGGCAAAACTGCATTTTCTAGTGTTCTTGCGTTCCTGCTGTGGCAGACAACTTTCGTTGCAGTATCGCATTCTGGAGTTCTGTGATGTAGCTGTAATCCTTCTCCACTTTGATGGGGTGCAAGCTCCACCTCCGACCCTTCCTGATGAGCACTTTGTGGTACCTGAAGTAGAATATTTGAGTTACTGAAGAGGTACTGTGGCTCGAATGAAATCCATGTTTTCTTCTACAGCCACTTTCACACTGAAATTAGCACGTCAACGCGTATTTTTCAAAGCCGCGTTAACCCGCGATCAATCAGCATTTGGCTCCTTTTACATCGACAAAAAAACGCGCGTCTGATCCTCTGCTGGTGGCTGCGTTGCTCACAGATGTGAGTCTGGTGATGCAATGACGCTGCGTTCACGTTAATGATGTTACCCAGCGCAACAGATATCTAGGCAAGTAAACAATAATTGTTGCCATTTTTCTGACTTGTGTAGCCTATTTTTAAGTTAAAGTTTTGTATAAATAAAGTAAACAATGTAGAGCGAGTCAGACAGGAGTTAATGTGCTTTCTTGTTTTGCACTTAAGTCCGTCCAAACAACTCAGCGGGTGGCGGCCGATTTTCCCACAGAAAGTAGGCTCCTGAATGCGTGCTCGAAGCAGAGATGTCTGTTACCTTTGCATGAGAAGCAACTGGCAAGATGTCATGTTGTGGACATGTCCCGCCCAAAGTCATCCGTAAATTAGCGGGTCAACACGGGTCTGGCGTTCACATCGCATGCCGATCGGAGCCGAGCCGTTTAAAGCTGATTTTAACCCGGGTCGCTTGCCGAGTCGATGGACGCGGTCGACGCGGGTCGCTGAGCCTTTCACATCGGCACCAAAAGCCTATTGTACGCGGGTTTAAACGGGTTTTTTGACCAGTGTGAAAGGGGTATTAATGTACATACCTGCAAATTGATTAGCTAATATTGACCTTAAGATGTCTGTTAATGTAGTATTTCATGAGAGAAGTAATTCCTTTCTGAGATTTCCCACAGTGACAATAGATCTTTCATTTCAAATTTGGCAGCTTAAAGAGCTCTGCCACATTTACAGCTCTTTTTTTTAACCATTAAAGGTTTTCTTTCGTATTTTAATAGAGTGTGGGCCATATGATGCAAGATTAAGTTTAAATTTTACACGTTTCTCTGGGCATCGTCACATCTTAGTTGAGAAGCAGTGAAATCAGGGTCATATGACCACCCTTAGGCTTGGTAACTATGGCCACGCATACACGGAAAATTTGTAAGAAAAATAGCTTTTCACTAAATGCTGAACCGAGTAACAAACCTTCGGGCGGAGAAAAAAATGCAAGCGCTATAGGCATTTGTGGTTTCTCTGTTTTCCGCTGCAGTGTCCGTGTTGGATGCCGATGAAGGACTTTGCATGTGTTGCTTTGACTTGATGTGTCGGGTTTATGTGTTAGAGGCTGAAACACGAATGTGCGGACTGACAGTTGGAGACCGTGATCGTGGATGGAGGCCTGGTGGGCGGCAAGCTGTTTGTTGTTTTAACATTAGGGAGGTCACAGCTTTGAGGAAAGGGCTTGGAAGCAGATGGAGGTAAGAGATGAGCATGAGGGGGCGGATGAGTGACCTCCTCACCCCCACACTTGTCTCTCTCTTCCTCTGCCGTCTTCTCCTTTCTCTGCTTTTAAAGAAATGTAATTACTTTAATGGTGTTTGCGCGTCTTAAATATCCTCTTCGTCTGCCTCTTTTATTCACGTTTTCCAGATATTTCTTGTTAATCAAACAGCCTTTTAATACTGTCGTTTAATTAGAAATAATCAGTTTTCTCCTGATCTCCATGTATTCATATAACACTTCATTAAGAAGCTCTTTGACTCACTCTGACTCGTTTTGTTTATAAATTAAGTGATGTTAGGATTGAGAAGGGTTTTGGCTCCTTTTCTCCTCCGAGCCTCATTAATTCTCGCTCCACCTTCTGTATTTGTGGGGTAAAATAACACCCAAAGTCCAGAGAATATAATTCATATAGAGGCTGAAAATAATCTGCAATAACATGCAGCTGTATGTAGAAAGGCTTCTTTGTCCGCTGTGCCTGAGCTGTATCTCTGAAGTGTGCAGCGAGTAGACCTGTGCGCTACAAAAGAACAGGTCCCGCTGATGTTATTCTGAAATGAAGCAAGTGTGGGTGAAAGAGTGGGTTAAAAGCTTGGGGGTGTTTTATGAGAATCTTATTGTTAAATTGAATACAAATTTCTAGGTGAAGTGTGAAATAGCAAGAGAGTGCTAGACATAAAGAGCGACAAAATGGAAATGATGGCATAACAAGTACCTTGAATCCAGTAAATGTGTAGTAAACAGACAGGAACGAGGACTAAATGGGGGAAAATGCCACAGCTGGTTTTTAAATAAGCACTAGATGAATAGATAGAGGCTTTTAAAGATGAAGCCATTGTTGATTAGCTTTAAACATTTATTCCTCCTTTTTAGAGAATTTATCAGTTTGGACCCTTTTAGACTCAGTAGCTTGTTCGTGGTCTTCCCTTTATGATCCCTTTATGTCTCCTTTTCTTCATGAATCCAAACATCTTTCATTTTAAAATGATGGATTTGCTTAATGATGGACTAGTCCTTCTCTTAGATTGTTTCCCGGACACAATGTTGTCGAAAAACATTATTAGAGTCTTGTCATTTGCAGTTAGAGCTCATAAACTCAGGAGAAAATGCCATTTTTAAATGTGAAGCCACTTTTCAGAAGTAAATGTGCATAAAATGAGCAACAACAATTTTTACCTGATCTCCTCCAATAAAACCTTAAAATAAGGTCAAAGCTGGATGATTCAATGTAAGTATGTTGGCTCTTGTATTTTGCTCAAAGTCTTCACTAAAAAGCAACAAGGTAAGTCACTTTTACTGTAATTGAGTCAAATTATCTTACTTTTGAAAACATTAAATAAACTCTTTACATTAAGATAAATATTACAAAATAGTGTAGATGTGCGGTTTTTCAGTGTTTAATTTTATGCTCCCTTTGAGTAAAACCAGTTAATTTCAGTGGTGATCTTAGCTGAAGTCATTGATGCGTCAGAGCAGAGTTTGGTTAAAACAAAGCACCTGATTACTAATAGTTTATATAACCAAACAAAATGTGGAAAACGTTAAAAGGCTAAATACACCTTTAAATCAAACCAAAAAATTGTTTCAATTAAATAAATGTTTCGGTGTGCTAAATGTAAGGGATGTTGACGGTAAAATCCTATTTATCACAATTATAAGAAATTAGATTAATCTTTATTCATCTGTGGCTGAAATGGAGTCTGCCTCCAAAACCCTGCAGGTGCCACTAATGCAGTTTAAATAATGGCTGCATTTCCCTTTTTCTGAATAATAAATAAAAATAATTCCATTATGCCCTAATGGCTAATTTATCTCTTTACTATTCATTAAGATTTATCTCTCTTTCCTCCTAAAAATGAAAGAGGAACGTCCTCTGCTGCTTGGGATCAGCCGCGTTTCAGTGTGTTTGACGTTTTAGCTGCAGGGCCTGAAATATGTTGCAGTTCTGCCTAACATTTGTCTCACAGGGCTATTTGGATGAAACTTTTTGTTTCAGCTGAAGCCTTGAGATGATCCGATGCTGGTGTTTGTGTGTCTTTGTGTTTGTGTGTGTGTGTGGGAGAAACACTTATTAAAGCTAAAACCAAGAGTGAAGTACAACAAACCACACACACGTTCAGCCACTTCGTTGATATCTACTGTGTTATTGGATCATTATGCAGAAGGAACAAAGACCTGCCATACAGCAACAAGATAAACACGTAGTCCTGTTACAGCCCTGATCCAGATCTGCTAATCACCTTTACAAAGTTTTTCCTCTCATGTTTAATTAACAGTCTGTAACGCTTCCTGCATAAAGACACAGCAGTATAGATGCTTTTGTTTCACACTGGAGAAGGTGAAAAATAACATTTTCCCAAATGTCAAACCTCCTTGAGGTCGAAAATGTCTCTGTGGTGGAGTGATGAGCTTCTTGGCACATTTAAAAGTTGTGTGCTACAGTGTTTTTAATTTCATGCTCAGGGCTCAGATATCCCCAAAACGGCAAAACTGCAGGTCGTCACTGAAGCTACTCTGAGATTCTTGTCTTCAAACTATGTGTTTTTGTCTCCTTTGGGACTTTCTTGGAGAAATTTAACAGAAACTTTGCTCTGCACTTTCACTGTTTCTGGTTACATGTGAAACTGATATCAAAGCTCATGGGATGTTCATGTGTAGTATGATTTTTACATTTTATAAACAGTCATTTTCCGTGTATACTTTCTCATTTGGTGGGGATCTTGTTACATAGATTACTACCAATGTGTCTTTATTATGCAGACATCGAACAGGGAAATTATAGAAATTATAGATACAGCACTTAAAAACAAAACATGATACCACAGTATGAATTAATTTAGCATCATTAGGTCATCTCAAAGCACTTTGGAAAGATGGACGCTACAAAGAGAGAGAGAACAACAAACTGCAGATCTGTGTTTAGCTCTGGAGCCACAGATACTTGGGGAGTTAAAGAAATTATGAAAAGATGAAAAATAAGCATAACTACTGTAACACCAAAGCTTATTGCTGTGCTGCTCAGCAGAAGAGGAGCTGGGTAGTTTCTGTCTTCAGTTCTGCTTTTAGAAACGAGGAAGCACAAATAAGCCTGCAGTCTGAGTGCAAAGTAAGCTGTTTGGAAGACATTGTTGTGGCGAGCGCTCACTTACTGTTGCATCGCCATTAAAAAGAAGAACATGAACTAATTTTTCCTAAACATGTTCCTATGTTAGGCAAAGAAGGTGGTTCTATTTTTATAAGTGAATTTAGGAACTTATCCTGATCCAGATTTTTCTGGGAATTATGATTGAAGTCACAGCACTTCCACACACGGTTCGATCTGTGTGCTGTGTAGAGAGCAAAGCATCGGCCATTATTTTAAGTCCCGAGTATTCACTCTGTGTTTTCTGGCATATCACAAATTATAAATAAACAGTTATGGGTAAACTCTCTCATAAATGTTGTATTTTGTATTTTTGCTCCTTTTGCACAGTAATACTCTGCCAACTTTATTTTGTCTTGAGGAAAATGCTTGAAGTATTTTTAAAACGTAGATGCAGTGAATATTTCTTTCCTCCAGCGGCGCAGATGCTGAGAGCATGAGGCCAGAGACCCACGGATGAACTCTTCCTCCACAGTAATTACAGCTGCACCTGTAGGTGGCAAATAGTGTTAAACTTTGTAGAGTTTCTTCCTTCTTTACACAACATAAACACAGAGCAAGACCACTACATCTTCCCTTATACTGGACCAGAACTACCGGTCTGTAGGGATGGGCAGATCGATACCAGTTTAGATAGTATAGATTCCATGATCGGTATCGATATTGATTTACTCCAGTTGGATGGTATCAATACTTTTTTGCAGAGCACTTGGTTTGTCAAAAAAAAAAAAGCCAAAGAATGTGAATGAAAACCAACCCATAGCAGAGTTAGTCACGTTTGGAAAATTTTGGAATCGATACGATACAATTAATTTATAGTGCGTTTTCTTCGATACCAATACTGATATTTTATGCCTCTTTAAAGAAAATCAGACGATTTAACATTGTACATTGAGATTTTTGTTGCAAGAGCAATATGAATGTCATATTTACTTGTAAGAAAGGCTTTAAAAATGATCGATAATTACATAAATTAAACAGAAACACTTCACAATATATTGATTATAATTAACCAAACCTGTGAATTAAAAATTTAAATAAAAGTTAATTACAATTCCTTAACTGCAAACAAAATCCTGAATCACGTGACACGAAAGATCCAGAAGTAATATGCTGGGGCTGGTTCACAGTGCAAATTAACGAAACAGAAGCTAAGAATGAATCTACTCATAAGTTTTTCACTATGATGCTTAGTGAGTTTGTGGTACCAAGAGATATGATCGCACACGTTGCTGCACAAGAACCAGCCTGTAAAAGGTTAACGAAGCCAAATGAAATCGTGAATGATGAATGTGTCGGAGAATTAGGTGATCGATTGTCTGTTGAAGACATTGACCACAAAACTGATACAGAATGTTTGAGATCTTTATTGAAGCCGCCGTGCAGGAGTTTGTCTCAAGTGTTCCTCCCACATGAAGAAGCTTTGGGCTACACTTAGCTGCGGTCGGTCTCCTCTCTCCGTTGTTTGTCCGTGTTTAGAAAAAGGCTTTTCAGTGCAATCTGTGGACACATCTGTCGTGTGTGTGTGTGTGTGTGTGTGTGCGTGTGTGGGTGTGTTTTTTTGACTCTGTTCTGGCACTCACCAGCCAATAATTGCACATAATTGCATCCATTTGTGGAAAAGGCAAAGATGAACATTAGTGAGATCTGTGACACGTACTGCAAAGTGTTTGTTGCCTTAAGAGACTCTTGCGGGCAGTTGTGTGACACATGATGTCAGGTGGCGATGTGATTGTTGCTATGGTGACTGAGGCCGTTTAACCTGCTTCAGTGCAGCTCTGGTTAATGCTGCGTACGTGCATTATAATTAAATTTCTCTAATATTTTTCTGTGTCATAGAGCACATGAGTAGCGACATCATACAGGAGGGCTCAGTGCATCCTCCACAAAGGCTAATGCTGGTTTTCAAAGTTTAAACCAAAGTCTTTTTTTTTTATTCCAAAGAATATTTAAATGTTTTTTCTCCCAGATTCCCTGAAATTCAGCTTATTTGCTTTTACATAAACTGGCTGACAAGGAGACAAACGACACTAATCACAAACCTATGTGTCGGCTCACATTGATGTAGTGAAACAAAAAATTTGTTCTGGGTTAAATGTTCATTTACACTCACCGAGGAGGAAATAACCAGTGTGTGTATTCTGCCCTATTCATGTCTGTACTAAACTTTTAAAACACCCCTTGTGGCCCATGAAAGTTGTAGATAACCATGAAATGTGTTTTTGGAGCTGTTAACAACATAATATATATTACTTGTGATTAAAACAACCAATACTGATCATAAAACTTTAGAAATCACGATTTTGTGAGTAAATGTGACTCAACCAGTACAGGTTATGGATTTCGTGACGTAAACGTGAACGCACCTCTATTGCTGCGTTCGGTTTACAGTCGGAACTGGGGAATGACGTCAGGCCTGAGTTAAGAGCGTTCCAGCTCACAACTCGGAAAAATAATGAGGGAGCTTCCACATTAATCAGGGGGAATTGTTGTTTTAAACCAGCAAAGCGACAATAACAGAACTGCAAACTGTGTTTCTGAGCAGCATCAGCTGTTTTACAACATCAGCAGAAAGAAAACAGCCTTTTTTAAACAATAAAGTGCCGTTCTGCTATTTGCCGGTTTTGGATCTTGTTACAGCTGACAGCGGTGCATGAAAAAAGCTAATTACATTCCAGCAGCATCTCCATATATTTATCTCCAACAACACTGTGTACGACTGATTTATCGCTACAAAAACTGGTCAAAAGTGCAAATAAATGTGCCATCTTGAAATGCGAAGTCGGGGTTGGTAAGGGTCCTCTGACTTCCCAGTCAGAAATCCGACTTCAGGAGGCCGCTCCAGTTGAAACTTCCCACTCGGAAGTCGGAAAATCCGAGCCCTGAGTTCAAGTAGAACGCGCCATATGTCACGACAAAACAAAGAAACTCACGACCCTTCCCTAGAACCACTACCTTGTTGAGCATGACAGATACACGTTCTTGGATCTTTAAGCATGATTTATAAAACCGACCACCAGACTCAGGACGTCTGTAGACACTGTGAACCGGGTGGGATCAGACGCAAACTCTGACAGGCCGGTTGCAGCATCCGTTAGTGTTTGCAGCCATGTGGAGTGGGTCAGACCGGTGCAGCTTCCGCACACACAACACTGATCGCAGCGTCTAACAGTGACCAGCAGCGGCGGCTCAAACTGATCCGGTTCAGATGTCCTGTGGTGTCTAACTGGAGGGAAAGTCGTACCGTCGTCCGTACCGTACCGTCCTCTTACGCTTATCCGGGGTCGGGTCGCGGGGGCACAGCCTAAGCAGGGAAGCCCAGACTTCCCTCTCCACGGCCACACCTGCCAACTCATCCGGGGGGATCCCGAGGCGTTCCCAGGCCAGCCGAGAGATATAATCCCTCCAGCGGGTCCTGGGCCAACCCCATGGGAGGCGTCCAGGGGGCATCCTGACCAGATGCCCAAACCACCTCATCTGGCTCCTCTCGATGCGGAGGAGTAGCGGCTCAACCTCGAGCCTCTCCCGGATCACCGAGCTCCTCACCCTATCTCTAAGGGAGAGCCCAGCCACCCTTCGGAGAAAACTCATTTCGGTAGCTTGTACCCGCGACCTCATTCTTTCGGTCACTACCCAGAGCTCGTGACCATAGGTGAGGGTAGGAACGTAGACCGAATGGTAAATCGAGAGCTTTGCCTTCTGGCTCAGCTCCCTCTTGGACCGATGCAGAGCCCGCATCATTGCTGACGCCGCACCGATCCGTCTGTCAATCTCCTGCTACATCCTTCCCTCACTCATGAACAAAATCCCGAGATACTTAAACTCCTCCACCTGGGGCAGGACCCCACCGCCGACCTTTAGGGGGCAAACCACCTTCTTCCGGCTGAGGACCATGGTCTCTGTTTTGGAGGTGCTG
>JAVQJG010109739.1:0-11539 GCA_036024015.1 Craterocephalus amniculus | reverse complement strand
TAAAAAAAAAATCTGTTGTTATTTTTATGTTTGGGGGTTTTAACAAATAAAGTAACTAGTAATCTAACTTAGTTACTCCTAAACCTTAGTAATCAGTAAAGTAATTAGATTACTTTTTAGTGCACTAATCAGTAATCACTAATCAGATTACTTTTTCAAGTAATCTGTGGCATCACTGTTCATGACTCACTCAATCTCATAACACAATCTTAACTCTTTGATCCTCCATCCATCCCTCATAGAGCTGTTTGGATTTAGTCTGTCCTCCACACTCATGATGCAAGCTGTTTCTTAATCTTTGTCAGGTTTTCCATCCATCAGCTGTCTCTTGAGAGAAGGTGAAAGCAACCTTCACCGCTCACTTCATCTCTCCTCCCTGCTTCCATGCATCGTTTCCAGATGGGCTGCAACGGCGCATTGATGGCTCAGGCTGAGAAAGCAGCAAAGAGGCTGACAGCTTTAAACCCCCTGTTTTCTAAAATGACTACATTCTCACTGTACATTTATACTTTAACGTGATAAAAGCTGACAGCACAGGCAGCGAGCTTTACAGTTAAAGGTCACCACAACAGTCCGAGAGTGAAAATGACAGCAGGAAGAAAAATCAAATGGAGGTGATGAGCAGAGAGATGACACTGGAAGGAAACAGGAAGAGCAGCTCTTATGGGAGCAAAAGGCTCGTTCTTCCTGTCAGACTCAGAAAAGCAGAGAAGAAAGTGAGAAGAGTGTAAGAAGATGAGATGAGGTGAGACTGTGCTGCTCTCTTTCTCTTCCATCGCAGCCTCGTCTGATGGCTGATGTCTGACAACAGCGATGGCAGGGGACAACAATCATCTTAAACACGCCCATACATCTGGGCACACACCGAGGGAATGCGTGTGTGTGTTGGAGTGTGTGCATCACTGTAGGCAAGGCAGACCGAAAAAACAAAAAGAAAAGGCTGAATAAAAAAAGCCGCATTGGTATTTTCAGCTATAGTAATCTAGGAGATGCAGCTAGAGCACCAACAGGAAACGCATGATGAACATCATGCAAGCCCCATCAGACACGCTACATATGCACACCTTTATAGACGTGGTCAATTAGGACAATGGAAACCACATGTTACAGAGAAACCTGGGGCAATTATCAGTTTTAAATTGGCAAAGAATTTTCACAAGACATATACCAGGAAGGTCATTTTTACCAAGATACTACAGCAGTGTTTCTGCGAGCCAGTGGGGCTGCTTCACGTCCACTTTGTCAGCCTAGCTTGTTGCATGTGTGTCGTTCAAACCATGAGTCAAAGATTTGCATTTGGGTTACTTCTGCTTCTTCCCTGCGATTTTCTGGGTTTTCCTGACACACAACCTCTCAGTGTCATTAACGCAGGACTTCTCAGACAGTTTTTCAGTTTCCACTAATTATCACTGTGCTCTGAAAGAAATCCAGTGATAATGACATAAACTATATGTCCATAGATCAAAACAAAGCTCTAACATTAGGAATTGTATTACATTCAGGTTTTCTCTGGATGTTTGGACTCTAAATACTCACCAACTACTTTGTTAAGTCCATTTGCTCAACTGCATGTGAACACAAATATCTCATCAGCCAATCACAAGGTAGAAACGCGGTACATTTAGTGATGTAGAAACGGTGACGAAGGCTTCTTAAAGTTCAAAATGAGCATCAGGACCAGGAGGAAAAGGGGCTTCAGTGACTTTAAATGTGGCATGGTTGTTGTTAAGTGACAATGAGCAGACTGGTTGGAGATGATAGAAGGGAAGTCCAGTCACCACTGGTTCCAACCACTGTCTGAGAATATAAATAGAGTCCAATTAAAATAAACAAGCATCAAAAATGTGTACTTTCACACCTTAAAATGAGGCAGCTCCCCCAGAGGTTACACAGCACCAGCAAACCCAGACATTTAGCAGGACATCTTCTCCTTCAGGACATCCCACCATTATCTTCTGCAGTGGATCTTATTGCTGAAGATTTCAGCATTAGTCCAGATCCACGATGTAAAACTGTAAATATGTTCAGCCAGGCACACAACAGGGCAACAACAGCTCCACACAGACAGACACTTCGGCTCCTTTGTTGTGTTGGAACATGGCGGTGTCAATTATTCGGGGCTGCTGGGCGGGTTTGCGTTGCTGCAGCCGGGATGAGCCTTTTCACACCTGCAGCTTCCCTCCGTGACAGCCAGCGCGGTGAGGGATTGCCTCGTTTAGAGTTGGTGTGCGCTTCTGTTTGCTGTGTGTCAAGGCCAGGCTTGAGATGGATACAGCAGGACCCAGAGCGGAGGGAGGCCGGAGGAATGATGGGAGTCAGCGTAGGGTTTAACGGCCTCTCTCAGAGGACCGAACCATACACATTTTCAATCCCGCGCAGGTATGTTTTCCACTCGCAGCCAACTTTTTAGTTTTCTTGTAACAGAAAAAGGGATGCCGGCAATAAAAAAGGGTAAGAAGCGTTTAATTAAACACTACACCGCCACCTTCTCACAACAGGAAATTAGACGAGCATACACCCCCACGTAATGCTCTGCTGCTTTTAATTACACTAACACAATTCAGCCAAGCAGACAGAAAGGGGAGACTCATAAAACACACAGTGAGAACAAGAAAGGATTAAACAAACATATAAATATATATAAAATACAGAGACTGCAGCTTGAGATTATCAACGTCAGAGCACTGACAGAGACGAGCCGAAGAAAAATCACGGAGACAAACAAGAAAAGCTTTTTTCCCTACATGCAGGGAGCCATAGAAACAAACAGAAAGAGGCGAACAATAAGAACTCCTCACGATGCATCCTATCAAGCCATCATCTGAGCAAGAGCCATGGGAGACATCACCCGCTGTCACTCAGCTGGCTCTTATCAGACCAATAACAACATCATTCTGCTCAGCGGCGAAGTAGAGGGCTTTTCTGATGCTGCGAGCTGTGATCACACTGATCTGATAGCTGGAAACTCTCCACTGAATCTGATAAGAAAAACAGAGTCATGCTTTGCGACTGCCTCCCAGGAACACCGCCGCAACAGCCAGGGTTTGTGTGTGCCTATTATGTCAGTGGGTTCCATTAAAAAAAGCTTTAAAAGGGTTTGTGTTCATGCCAAACATGTGAATTATAATTATAACATAATTAGTCTCACTGATGCAAAGATTAAAATTCTTATTTCTTTTCCCCAGATGACCAATAATTAAATTCACCACAAGCGCAATACGTTTCTATTTGCACATGTTGATTAGACTCAGGTCTGAATCTTGCATTAGAAAATATTTAAATTATACTTTAGCCTTGGATGATAAACTGTAGGGACGGGCTTCATATTTTAATGTGTGTTTTTCTAAAGGCACAAAAGGAAAAAAGCTGATGTCATATCATCTGAGCCCTGATCAAGTGGTTGGAGTTATTCTGTATGACCTTGACTACAATAAAAAAAAATAAGTTTTTCCCACGAGGGTATAAATGACTGGCAGCTGGTGCACCCCGGTCGCTTGGGTCAACAAGTGGTTTCTGAGGTGGATTTTGACAAGAGACATCTCATTGCCGAGCTTGAAGTCCAGTCACGCTAGCTGCTAAAGGCAGGTAGCATCATTATACTGCTAATTAAAACAAACAAATAAATAAATAAATAAAACACAAATTCTTTATTCATCAGCTTATTGGGCATCTTGTTGTATGAGCAGTTTCACATATATGTGATCTGTAAATGTCTCTGTGATGATATCATTGTATCAGGTCATATATTTAACAAGGTTTTAGCTTGTTTAACTGGTTAGTTATTGCATACAAATTAAACCAAGACCAAGATTAATTAATTTAGTTTTTTCCAATTAAAAAGAATAATTACAATATTTTGATGTTTAATTCATTCTTTACATCTTCCCTCATTTCACTTTTATAGAGAGGAGCTTTTATAATATTGCAGGGCTAGAATGATATATGCTTGTCTCCCCATTCGATTCTTTCACAAGTTTTGGGTGTCAATTTGATTAATGTGGTTCTTGCGATTCTTTGATATTGCTGATTTTTGTGATTTTTAGTTAGTTTTTTTAACCCGAGGCCACGTGAAAAGCTGAATCAAGAACCATGTTTTTTAAGATTTATTCAGCAGCAATATATGTGAACCAGCTGAGAATTAAGCATTTGAATTTGGAGAAAACAACGCAGCAGCCAAACTACCATTCTGCTGCTATGATGTCCACAAGAAAAGTCAAAAAATAAAATAAATGTGTAAATAAATAAATTAAAAAATTAAAGAAAAAAAAAGGAAGAGAAAAAGGAAAAAAAGATGAAATTTACATAGCTTAAAAAAATTACTTAAAGGAATCGTGAAACAAAAAATTGTGATATTCACGTGAATTGATTTTTTTCTCCCACCTCTACTATTCAGGCCAAACTTCATTATCACTGATCCAAATGCATATCTTGCTCAATCCCTCTGATCCTCCGTAATGAAAATCTCTCCCTTACAGCAGCTGAGCAAAAATGCAAACCAAACACCCTGATGGAGACACTCAGAAAGCTGCCAAACCAGAGACTGACAGAAAATAATTGCACCAGAAAATATTAATCATCCTTCTAGGAATAGTTTTAAATAATCTATCCCACCGTGCTGGTATCCCAGCCTCATATCTATACATAAATTTCAATTCCAATCTTTTATTTACAACTCGAGGTTTGAGGGACCGTTTTAAACATGAACTCGACAACAAGTCTGCGAGAGACTGAAGACATTTCTCGACTGCGAAAGAGGCGAGCATGAAGACACGCGAGCGAAAATCATTAAAACAGACAGACAGTTAGATTATCGTTGCGCTCTCTTGCTCTGCGAGCTATATTATCTGTCATAAGAGGCACACACTCTGTCATGGTAATTACTGTGACAGACAGGAAGGGCTCTCATAGCTGTCCGGCAGAATAATCCATCACCTCTCCTCACGTCTACAAGCTGATCCATCAAGCCGACATGCTTTGCTGGAGCACAGATAGAGGCTCTCTGAAATGGAGTAATAGAGTAATCTAATGATTATGAGCGTCATCATAATGAGTTGGGAGATAAAGATTATGAGCTCTGTGTTAATGCGGCGAGTGGAGCAGCCATCCCTGGAAGTTTAGTTATAAAAATGTAGAGGGGGAATTTTTGTGGATTTGTTTTTTATTAAGTTTTGAAAAGGATTAAAAAAAGAGTTAATAATGTAAAATGCAGCGGCTCAGCTATTATTTATGGTTTAGTGACATTTATGACCAGATCAGAGAAGGCAAAGCCAGAAATATTTGGCATCCTTAAAAGGCAAAAATTAAAAAGTTGAGGTTATTTTTCTCATTCATTAACTTATTTACTTTTTTTCATGATCCTGAAAGAAACGCTTCAATGTTTCTGGAATAATCAAAGCAGAACCTAAATTAATAAAGCTAAAAATTTCTCTTTGGGGTTTGATGAGATATGATTCAGTTAATTTCATTTGACTATTTTGGGAAATAAGCTAATAAACTTTGTTAATTTCTAGTTTTACATATTGTCTGAATCTGGGACAATAGCTACGTTTACATGGAAAAATATTTAATCAATCCGATCGAAATGAATCTGATCAGAGATTCCAGCCGACACGTTTACATGATTGCCAATAGATTCTAAACCTTTTTGGATATGAGCAATGCTTCTAGTTCAGGGAAAGGAGGGTTTTCATTTTTTATTTTGAAACTTTTGACCATCAAAAAGTTCAATAAACACAATCAGTTTTCAACAAAAACGTTTTATTCGCGATCCTGTTTTTTTGCTGTTATTATTCACGTCTTCACTGATATTCGTTACATCACGTCCACATCCATCCGGATTCGACCAGACTGAGTGTTTACATGCTTATTTTTTCCTACTGATCTGATCCTGTAAAGGTTTTTAACCACCCCTCTCGGTTGGATCGGAAATTCTTTCCGATCAAGGATTGATCAGAACATCTGAGGTGTTTAAATGACACATTTTTATTCTGACCACACGTTCGATCGGATCGAAAGTGCTCCATGTAAACGCAGCTGGTTGAACCAATGTTGTATAAATGAACACAATTAAAGAAAAAAATTCCCATCAACCTGTGAAGTTACTTTAGTTGAGCAGATATCAGAGAAAACCTCCGTTTTTATTCGTTTTGTCTTGTCAACCTCCTCCTCGGCCGACAGCTGCTATACTGTTCCCTAAACATTTACTAAATATGATATAAAACTACGATTCAGAGGCATCTGACTCGCTCTGCGTCAGCTGTCTTTATCTCAACTGCTGCTGCTAATGAGGAAAAACTGGTTGATGGTGAAATAAATCTTCATAGAAAGCAATTCTCTCTTTCCAGAGCCTTTAAATTCACTCTTGTTAGTGGAACAACTATGCAAACTGATGCAAACTCTTCTGTTTGCACATCTGTGTGGTAATGCCAGGCTGCGGCTGGTAGTGGATAACTGACTGTTGGGCTAAAGTAAAAAAAGCAAGCTTATTTACCAAAGTGTTGCACTTTTTCCTTTTAGCAAATATGAACATAGCAACTCTACAGCCTCCTGTTGACACAAATATCTAATCAACCAATCACATGGTAGCAACTTAACATATTTAGTCATATCGACGTGGTGAATACGAGATGATGAAGTTCAATCTGAGCATCAGAATGAGGATGAAAGGAGATTAAGGTGACGATAAACATGCCATGGCTGTTGGTGTTTACTGGCATTTTCACACACAACCATCTCTAGGGTTCACAGAAGATGGTCTGAAGAGGAGAAAATATCCAGTTGTTGATGTCAAAGGTCAGAGGAGAATGGGAAGACTGGTTGGAGGTGATAGAAATGCAACTGGAAGTCCAGTAAGCTCTGGTTCCATCCAAGATAACAGAATATCATCTCTGAACACACAACACATCCAACCTTGAAGCAGATGGGCTCCAGTAAGGTGGACCCAACAACATGGCTGGTGAGTGTAACACCGCTCATCTCTCATCCACACCCTGAAGAAGGTATCAGCCAATTCGTGTTGGAGTCATTCTAAATAATTCTATTTCTATTGAACGCCTTTTAACTCTTAACCACTTATCAATCAATACTTTATTTCTAAAGTGCTTTAGGATACCAGAGGTATCCAAAGTGCTGTACAGGTAAATATACACAGATAAAAACATATGATAATAAAATACTGAAATAAATGATAATAATAACAGTAAGCAACAACAGTAAACTAAACAATAAAAGCAAGAAGATGAGTACCAGCTCGGGGCAAGAGACCTGGATTTTTCGACCATTTCTTTGGAATTAAATCCTTTCTCTTTACTTCAGGGTTCCCTCCCATGAGCACCAGCGGTTTGAGGGACACCTGCAGCGCACCTGTCATCGTTTCTTATATCTCTTATTATCTCCTCTTCTGTAATATAGGAAACCACAATTCAAAGGCATGGAGTTTTATGCTAAAAAGCCACTAAATTCAACCGTGACATATGGTCTCATGCACCTTCCTCTCATGGTTTTTAATCACCTCATTATTCTCTTTAACGGTCTAATAAAGTAGTCGTCTTTTACTAAACAGCATATCATATGAGCATCTTTACGTTGAATTTTTAATCTGGCACTAGATTTTTTCTCCACATCTTCTCTTTTTCAGCATCGTCACACACATAAAAAGAAATTGTATCACGTAAAAGAAGAAAACACCAGGCGGTTTTTATGTTTCGCCTCGTTTCAGAGCCGATGATCTTGTCAGATGTGCCGCCGATGACGTGGTGATGTGCACCGGCCATCTGTCTGCAAAAAGCCTCAGCAGCATCCACTGCTCCGCTATAAACAGCAACATCTCCATCAGCCCACACGTGCACTCCGCAGCACCTCACACACCATATCAGCAGTAATCTGAGATATAAAACCGTATTGATCAGGCGTGCTCTCCCCGGAGAATTAGATCATTGCTCAACAAATAGCCAATCAGAGTCCAGCTGAGAGTGCCCCCTCTGCCACCCCATCATCTGTAAAAGCAGAGGAAGCAAAGAGATGAACACCATTCGGGTCAGTGAAGGTGCCACTACTCTCTTTCTGTTTTTTCCGAGAAGTAGATGAATGACTTTAGTGAGTTGCAAACGTCTCATTCTTACATGTATGAACACCACATACCTTTAAAACACATGTATGCATGAATACATGCCAGGAAAATTTTCAGTTATGCAAATTAGTATGAGGGTTTTGGCATTCTGATCCCCCCATAACCACTAAAAACTTGGCTTCACTACTGTAAGCTTATCGCATTGATAAAAGCATTACAACAGAGACCCCACACAGGCTTTGTCTGAATGTGTCCGGTCCGAAGAAATCTGTTTAATATTTTCTCAAATTCCATGTTTTCCTTTATTTTTCCCTAATTTGTTTGGTTTAATCGTGTGACCAAAGTTGTTTTTTTTTAGGGGGAATGAGCCCAATCATATTGCTTGTTCTGTAAGATTTACACCAGTTCAGGAAGGAATGAAAATATCCTTAAATATCTTATTCATTTTATGTAATTAGTTTTTTTGGCTCTCGAGGCCTTTCTTCAACGTTTGCTTGACAGGAAAGGAAGCTGAAGGAAGGGCTAAGCTGAAGGAAAAGGCCTCAGGCTGGATTTTAACCTGGGCACATTAAGGAGCTTCTCAACCAGCCATAGACGTTTAGTTTTTATTTATTCATGCACGATAGTCTCTAACATCAGTGGTTTCATCAACCACTGATTTTTTTACTCCATGAGCTTCTCCAGGAAAGCCTCCAGGTGCGTCTCAAACTCAATCCGAGTCTGATGGAGGCGGTTTGTCAGCAGAATCTTTTCAGCCCGAAGCTTCCCCAGACACAGATGCAGCTTTTTAAAAAAAAATTTTTGAGCAACTTCGTGTGAAACTTGTTAATATTTTGGACAACACCTGTGTCACTGCCATCTTCTTTACCACAGGAAACTTCAGCCCCATCAGTTCGGGTGATTCGAGCTGCAGCAGTGTAAATTTATTGATCACTAAAGGTAACTTTTTCTTTTTCGTATGGCTCAGGCTCCACGAAAAATATCTTTCCTTCAACATTCATGCAAGTTTAGAACAATACTGACAGGCTGAACAGAAGTAAACCCACACTTTCTATCCTGCTACTTTTATGCCTCATCTTTACATAACAGTGTTCATCTGCTAACTCAATTGGCACCGGCTAAGCGTGTGTCTGTCACATGTTACAGGTGTACAGGTCTCTCTTAGCCAGTCATATTTGTAATAAATATGGGCTAATTGTTGTGTTGGAACAGAGGCCTTCTGAATTAAAAGCACCAATGAAACTGCAGTCATTATTTCTGCGACATAGAGGACAAGGAAGTAGAGCCACAAGCAGGACCTCAAAGCTTTTCAGTATCTTAAAGGAACTATACCTGATATTATTTTAATCTTTCTAACAAAAATGGTTTTCTACGTGGTATAGTATGTGGTAAAAGTGGTAATTTCATTACAATTAATGACTCATTGATTGCGCATACGAGTTCAGGGCATTTTAGTTAGCATTGCCGGGACGCTCTTTCTCTGCCGGGTTAATTTTTGGAACGTCCAGTCAGCCAGTAATAGCGTTCCCCTAGTGATCCGGAGTATCACTAGGGGAACGCTCACTTTCCCCTAGATACTAGGGAGTATCACTTTCAAACTATGAAAGTTAAACCCCTTAGCCAAGAAAAAGCGTCACACAAAAGCTAAAAAAAAATAGCCACTATCGCTAATCAAGCTAGCCGGACGTGAAATCGGGTATATATTATCCCTTTAATTTATCTATATTTTTGTTATATCATCCTGGCTCTGCTACAGCAGCTCTTCCAGCTGAATGTGCTTCTTAATCCCAGCATTCCTATCTGATAGGAGGCAGTACTGAGGCTAGTGATGAGCAAACGGGGTAGTGCCAGACCATTTGTCCATTTGACCGGCTTTTCAACAACCGGATCCATTCTCGTTTGTAACAACTAGATCTGCTCTGGTCTATATGATTAGCTGGACGTGGTTCGGACAGATTCATGTGATTGTAGTTCTATATGAGAACAGGACGTCTTTGTGGTGATGGGACCTCCGGCTGTTTGAAGGGAACTTTTCAAAAGACTGTCTCTTTTATTTTTTGCATAATTCTGAAAGACCATTGTTTTAATCATAAAACACAGATGAGTGATAAATAACAATTTAAGTTATATTAATCATATTAAATTAGTGGGACATTAAATATTGTAGTTCTGAAAAATTATTTTATACATATATATATGGACAGAATTGCCATCATAGGTGATAAACATCAGACGTGTAGGAATTGTGCAAATTTTGCTTCATCTTTGAATGTTATTTTGAAAAGTCTATAAAAAAAAAAACTTTCATGCAAAATAACTTCTTCGCTTCAAAACAAGAACCTTACTGTATGTATGTGGCATGAAGGAGGGTCCAGACAGGGACTGATCCCACCTACTTCTGGGTGAAAGTCATGCTTACTAACCAGCTAAAGGATATCCCTGTGCCCAAGCAGCCAGGGCGCATGATCAGTCAGAGGCATAGTGACAGGACCCTCACTGTCACATAATGATAGACAAAAAATATACTGACACATAACACAAACACACTCTTTCAGTCCCTCCTCTAATACAACTCAATGAGCTCATAAACTCTGTCCTATATAGTAAATAACATTGATGGCTAACACTGAAAAGCAAAGTGCAAAATGTATAAAATGAAAAGATTAAAAGTCTTCATCCAAAGTACCATCTATGTAAAGTATGTACAGATTTTGGCCTTTATTTTTTTACCTATTAACTGCTTCTCTGTTCAGTTGTTCATTTAAAGGTTTCTTTATAAAACATTATTTTTACTGTTTATATTGGGGCATTTTAAAAATCTCACTCTAATGTAATAAGACAGCTGGCAGTTCCACACGCCACACAAGGTGCCCTTATTTTCTGAGCACCTGTCCCCATATTGTCAGCGCACGCTACCAGAGGCCAGGAATAACGCACCGACACTTGCATCATCAAAACTTGTTCTTCTCTGGGCTGCCTTCTTTCCTCTCTCTTGTACTCTTCCCAATACACCAACAGCTGCACCTCTATTCACCTATCTGTCAATCACTCGAAATCTGCAGATGCCGCCACCATCAGTGAGCCCATCTCTGGAAGTGTTTAGTCCGCCCACATGAGGGAGGTGGACCATCTGCTGACCTGGTGCTGCCAGAACAACTCAAAACTCAAAGCAGGAAAAACACTGGAGATGGTTATAGATCTCAAGAAACATCTAGCCCTCCTCTCTCCCATGGTGTCAGTCCATAATTGACATTGTAGAGACTTTGACAGGACCTATTGTTACCTGGAGCAATCATTAGGTCTCAAACTGAAAAAAGAACGAAGAAAATGCTGTAGAGGAATTTTTATCCGGTGAAAAAGCATTACTCTAGTCAGACTGCGTTCCGAAGCTTTTATTGCACATGCACCCTGCTCCCTGGTGCACATGGAGAGGCCACTCCCTCATCAGTCCACTCTGTGCCATTTTATACC
>JAVQJG010109732.1:0-18628 GCA_036024015.1 Craterocephalus amniculus | reverse complement strand
ACTAGCCGTAGCCTGTTCAAGACAACCGTAAGTTGCCTCTGTTTACAATATTCTTCTTCGTCTGTTGCCTATTTTCTCGCTCTGGAGCTCCCCCTACAGCTTTGGGGTGCGCACTGCATGGTAAACATACCCAGACTTGCATTGATCCGCTTTAAGATCACTTGATACCGTTTCGTCCTGATGTCAGCAGGTCAGAGAAAGTTTCTTCACCAGTATCTTGGGGGAAACTTTTTAATTGAGGTATTTTTCCCTTTTTTCTTTAAGAGCCGGAGTTGTTAGATTGACAGCGAGGAGACACAGTCAGTAAAGCCCTCAGCTCTATCTTGCAAGAAGAATGTGTAAAAAGAGTTTGGACTACTTACTTCTGAATCCCAGTGAATGCAACATGACATAAAGTTGTAGTCAGGTGGACATCAAGAAGGGGAGACTAAACAACACTTCATTAAACGGGAGGAGAATTTTAAAACCACCTGGGGTCTGAAATTGCCAGGATTATGTACCGTTTTTGTCAAAAGTTCTTCACTGGACTTCACTTCACTGGCGGTGACAGAAACATGCTCTTTGACGAGCAGAGCCCATCTCATTGACACAAAGCCTCCCACAGTGTAACCCCGTCTCTGACCCCTTGCTGCACAGGTCGCCTCCACCGCCATTGATCACTGATATCTGAGCCATGCCGGGTGATGCGGGGTGATGGGTGCAGCTGATGGACAGCTTCTATCCGCTGTCCCCAGGAAATCCATTTCACTCAGAGAGAAGATTGGCTGTGCTTGAGGGACTGAAAGAAGACACAGCCACTCCATCCTGTTACGCCTTCGGCCATTTCTGCTTTGCTCCTGCTGTGCTGCTCGAGTTAAACTCCCCCTCTCTCCCCCCTCTGCGCTCACGCATGCATCCCCAAGTTAAGGTTATTAACTGACTGTAGAGAAGGAATGTTTCTGGTTATCTAGCTTATTCCCATCTTAGTCTGGTCTAATCTGAGGGAGGCGGGTATGGATTTAGATGGAAGGAGGCGGTTTTACCTTCACACTGCTGAATAGGCTCAAATACATTATTTATCTCCATTTCAGAAGCAATGGAAGTCCATGAAGTGACTCTTCATTGTTGGTTCATATCTCTGTGGCTTGGGATATTTGACACTTGCTGTAAGTGGCACGTATAGAGATCAGCCAGAAAATTAAAACCTTTTACAAAAAGGACATAAATGGAGGAGGTGAGGACAACAGAGAGATAAAGTCAGCATTGGACTGACTTTTACTGACTGGAGAGAGCTCAGAGAAGCGACAGGATGCAAGCTCCCGCCACAGTGGGAAAATAACTCAAAGTTTGGTAGTTTTCCCACTGAAACACAGCTTTCCTAAAGGTTTGAATAATCAGTAAATAGACTTTAAATCATCCATTTATTAAGCTGGTTAAAGTTGTTCTGGATCTGTTACCACACCACAGTGTTTAATTGTGAAGGGATGGTGATCAGGCCATCATCAGGGCCAACTAGGCTTCAGTTTTTCATCTTAAGGAGTCTATTAAACAGCAACTAAGTTAATGTTTCCATTTCCACTGCCCAGATAACATTATATACCTTCCATTAGCAGAACCAGAAATGATTTCGATACCATGAGGAGATGAGGTGCTGCTTGTCTCTGTGTGATGTGATACAACTGAAAAAAGCTTTTTTTAGAGGCAACTTTTACTTTGCATGTTGCTAAATGAACCAGTTGATGCATAAGAACTTCCAGACCTTTGACAAACCAATTTTCTGAGCTGATATTTTCTCCTGCAGCTACGTGGACAGACCTCTGCTGACATACTGATGCCTTTATTTGTTGTTGTGCAGCTCCTGTAGAGATAATTCACCACATCAGTGCTTACGTAAGGCTGTAAAAGACATCATTAATCGAAAAGGGGGATTGAATTTGTGAACATAGTTACGTTTTACTTTAACGCTTGTGGTTTAATACCGTGAGCCTGCTAAATTAAAATAATCAGACAGTGAAGTCATAACAAACTCAGCAGGATGGCAGTATAAACAGTAAAAGATTATAAAGAGAACAGGAGGCAATATTTATGACACAGAAACTACTTTGATTGGAATTTTCTTTGCACCATCATCTGTTTTATCCCAGTTAATACTTAAATCTGTGCATAGAGAGATTTAAATGTAAACACTATGCTAAAAGATTAGCCTCTTCTTACTCTTATTTTTTATTAGGTCTCAATTGTTAAAAATGTTGCATATATTGTGCATTTTGACAATTCTAGATGATATAAGCACCTTTGATTCTCATTTTTGTCGTAGAGATTGTCAGACAATGATTAAAAAAAAAAAAATAGTGGTATCCGAATATCTTTGAAAGAGGGCAAAGATTTATTATTCTCCTTGTCACAGTTGTAAACAACGTTCTGCAGGCGGTAACACTACTGTTAGCTTGAACATCTTCACATATGCAGAGAAATGACGGGATGCCGACTCTGTTGGAGATTTGCACAGCATGATCTGGTGCACCGCCTCGTATCGGCCCACATTTTCATGCTTCCTATCCCGCCGCTGGCATATTCCTGTACTTATGATCCCTGAGTTATTGCCATAAAGTTTTTTGCTAAGGGGACATTTTGAAAGACAAGTTGTCTGCAGAGACTTTTGCTCCCTTTGGGGTCTTGCAGGACCCCAGACTGCCCGTGTACTGGCCTGCATCCACAATCATCTTCGTCTCCTGGCAAAGGCATGCGATCCTTTCCCATCCTTGTCTGCAGTTGGCAGACAGAAATAGGGATGTCACGATTATTTATTTTCACGATTAATTGCGTTAGTAGTAGCTGCAATTAATAACCGTAAAAGCTTCCTAAATATCGTCATTTAATAATGTAAATATTTAAATATAGTTGCTCATCACTGAAATCCTAAAGCTCAAATTTATTTTTATGTTTTCATATTCATTCATATAATACTAGAGCTTTTTGTTTTATTGTTACCAGAGCAGAGGGGATTTTTACTAATTCCAAAGGGAATTTGAATGGTACTTTTGTTCATTTTGTTGCTATATTCTGCTTTCTTGACATCAACACACAATTAAAACGTAACAGAAAAGAAGTTTTCATGTTATTTGATACATTAATTTCATTGTGAAATTAAAACATAATCATGATAATCATAAAATCCTGATTATTTCTCAAACAATAATCGTACCTAGGTTGGGTTATACCCAGCTCCTTTAAAACTCTACAAGACTTCTTTCATGCACCTCTTCACACACTTATTCAAAGCACTGGACTGTACTTGGATGCAATTTGGGGCTCAACATCCAGCCCCGGAGCACATTAGCATGCAGAGAGTCCACAGATTGAACCAGAAGCTATCGTACAGTACCTGAGCCGCAGGTTCCTGCTTATTCTAAGTCTGATGTAATAGGCTTAGCCAGTGGGCATTCAGGCTGTGGCGTTGTGCTGTTAGACATGACAACACACACATCATCAGCTCGAACTGTGAGAGTGGGTTTGTTTAAGAGCCTTTGTTATATTCCATCTGATCGGGCATGTGGCATCTTTCTCCAGCCCATTATTAGTAGCCACTCTTTAGTCGGTTGACTTTCATAACCCACAGCAGTGACTGGCAACATGAGGAAAATTGGTTTGGTCTGCCCGGTCACATATGGGCTGAATCTTCTCTTTTTCCCGTGGATTACCAAAGCCTTTATCAAGGCTCCGTATGTGCCTGGCTAAGAGCGTGCACGTAGCTCAGCCCATGGAGAGGCTCGACTTCATAGCCTCCAAACATCCCCACGTATTGGCTCGGTCAGAAGCCTTCGCTCCCACTGCGCTTTGTGTAATTACTGCACCACACTGTGCTTTATTTCCCCCTCACTACACGTTTCTCCGGGCTTCATAGACACACAGCGAGCTGCAGGGCTTATTGCTATCTGTAGATCATTTATACTGAGCAGCATTTAAAGCTCCTCTGTAAGAAAGAAAATAAAAACTAAGAAGTGCCTCAATCGAATGAGGGGACTTTCTTAGAAGGGAATCACAGAAGTCCCTGGCAAGCATGTCCTATGGAGCTGGAAGCAAGAACAAACACACACTTTGTATTGATACCTGCAGTCATAACACAATTTGGGTGTAAAGATTTTTCCTAGCAAGGGCTGAAAACATCAAAACATCATTTAATACAATAAAGGAGGAAAATTGGGCTTGAAATTTGGAGAGAAGTCGCTGCCAGGCTGTAAGTCAGGTTTGTAGAAAATCCATACATAGACTTTTTGATTAGCATTGAATAGCATTATTCTTAAAAAACCCTTTTAATCCCTGCAAGTAAAAAAATTTGCCTTTCATGGCTAATTTTTAGTCTGTGTCTAAATTTATGTTATATTTTTCTGTTTTAATAATCATGAGGAGACTAGGAACGTCTTATGTAAATGTATGTTACATGTTGCAGGTAAGCCTGGTTAAGTATCCTGGTGTGTCACACAGGATACTGACCCAGTTAAATCCTCTGCAGCCCATAGAGGAGAAGTTTATTTATTGATAACCGAGGTGGTGCCCAAAAAAGTTGTTTTTCATCAGAATTTCATCAGAAAAAAGTTCTTACTCCTCAAAATTCTGAATCTTTTAAACATTTCCAAAAGTCAATTTTTTAAAGACTCAAAAACGATTTTCTTGCCTACTTTTAAAGCTATTTCTAAATGTCAGACATGTTGAACTTTTTGCATAAATTAAACAATTTTTGATGAAAAAATCAGTTTGAAACATTTCCTCAGAGCTGATTCTTGATTATAGAGGAACAGAGTTTGATTAGCGTGTTTTTGAGAATAAATAGAGAATCGAATCGTGATTTCACCCAAAATAACCACGTAAGTAACTCATGTAGATAACTTCATAGATAATTCAGTTATCTAAAATAAGCTGAACAGTAAAATAAATCATGTAAAAGGATTAAAAGAATAAAGAAATGTATCAACACTTTCATCAACCAATAAAAACAAGAGGAATAATCCAATCACAGCTGATTTAGATTTGTGGAAAGGCAGGACGAGATGAAAATGTTTCATTTATTTGACTCAAACTAAACTGAAACTCATGATTCAGATGACTTTATTATGAAAATGAAGACTTTTCACTAAAATAAAGCCATTCTCTCTCATTGTCATGCGTCAAAGTTTCTATAGAAAGCTGTTGGGTTGGGTTTGGTTGCAAAGGTATTGTAGGAAATACTTTGCCGGATGGTTTTGGAAGACAATAAGAAGAGGCAGATAAGAAAAATAAGGCGAAACTTCACCCGGTGGCTTAAACACGGATCTCATAAAACCCATTCAACAAGCCGAATAGACCTTCGACGATGCAGACGGGGCTTTGCAGATGGGAAAGACAAAAGAAGCAGATGTTGGCTGACGCTGTCGACGTTTCCAGCAGATGATTGTCAGCTCGGTGAACAAGAGCCCTAAAAAACTCCAATTTATCATCTCAGGAAATGAATAGAGCTTCATTACTGCTGTAGTAATTTACTGAGGCAGGATCGTCTGAGGCTTTGGTGAAGCTAACGCAGTCGTTAACAGGACACAAAAAGGTGCTGCAAACATTTTAAACGGCCACTATGTTATCTCAGACTTCCAGTCCTCCTAAAGCAGGAGAGGATCTTTTTCAGCTGCCCAAAAAAAAAACGTGTAGTGGAAAGGATTAAAGCAGAGTTAGTCGTCTTCTAAAATACTGTCCAGCATTAATGTTGCAGCAGTCTGGTGTGGGTGATAAAACGTGGAAGTGCAGCGTCGGCTTTCCTGTTTACGCACAGCGATGCAAACAAACTTTTTCTTTAACATCGCAGCGATGCAACACTCAGGTCTAAAAGTTTCAGATAGATTTCCGAGGAATGAAATCCCACTTTACTCTTTAAATGCACCACTAACTGGGAAGTTCCTGCATTCCTCCTGATTGAATCCCAGGTGACTCCTCGTCTTTCTTTGCCTTGAGTCAGAAAAAAAAAACTTGTCTTTTAATCTACTTTTTCAGTCTCAAGAATTTTATTTCCACGCAGTTTTTGGTCTTTTATAGAGAAAGTAATAACAGCGAGTCTGAGTGAAAAAAGGTCAGGGAACAGTGTTGGAAGCATTTGGAGGGATTAGGGCCCCAGAATGTGTTTTTTCTTCATGTAAAATGATAAATCCTCCGGAGACGTTACTGGGTGAAAAATTCTCTCTGGAAGCGTCTTGGGACATTAAAATTCAGAAGATCAAAGCCTTGTACTGTATTTCCTGCTTTAAATCCCAGGACCATTTATGCTAAGTAGGCTTCTCCCATTGTTGCGCTGGAGAATATCAGGTTAAGCTCTACCTACAAACAACCACAGCATTATTCATGGAGAACATAATCACCTAAAGTATATCGTGCCGGCGCTCTAAAGTCGCTCCATTGTTTATGAAAGACTGCCACAAACTAACGCTGATGAAAAATCTACATATGTACCAGTATGTTGTGTCCCTGGGGTCCCTGACTGTCAGATCTGCAGCAGGTTATTGTTAGAAAGTCCTGAAATATCCCGGAGTTCGTGTCGGGTGCTTTGTTTCTTCCTGCTGTCATCCGGCCTGAAGGGAGCCTGGCTGCTTCGCAGACCCGCTCTCATTGGACCTTATCTCTTCCCCTGTAAAGCAGATAAGGCAAGAAAGCTATTTGCCTTGTTAATATAGTCAAGCACACACACACACACGTGCACACGCATGCATCTTTGAGTGACAAAGGAAGCGGAAAGAAAGTCTTCTTCACTCTCACGATGGAGTGTTATCCAAGCGTGTCACTATCTAATAACAGATTAGCAGCCGGCTTTTTTTCCAGCTTGTATCTCCACCTTGTTTGGCTGCCAGTCATTCATGTCTCCGCTGTCATCTCATTTAGGACTTTTGTCACTCATTTTTCTTCCCCTTTGGTTTTTCTTTCTTTTGTCCAGGTTTAATATACGGTGACAAGGAAGGGAACTTGTTTAATTTATGAGTGGAAAAGCTTATCATCTGAGGTGGATGGCCAGCTTTCCACGGCTACCAGAGCATTTTAAACTAACATAATTAACAAAGTTGCAGAGCCAGAGCGCACCGCGGCTCATTGCAGAACAATATTTCAGGCCTGGCTTGAAGGCTTCTGCACTCATTTTGAGACGGTTCCAGAAAAAGCTCTGATTAAAAAGCTATTGACCCAAACAGTTTTCCCCGGCACAGATTGCAAAAAAATTCCAAGCATCTCAGGACAGTGTAGCCATTTTTTTTTTCTAATTACAGCTCCAGCAAGCGTAATGTACCTAATTGCAGCATTAAAATGCAGCCGGACTTCTCTGTGCTCAGCGGCGTGAAAAGAGTAAGAGTTTCCTTTGGCGCTGCTGCAGGGCTGCATGCTCGCCCATCACGCTTCATCTCTGAGTCGGTAGCTTACCACAGGCTAACACACTGGGAGGCTTCTGGATTTTAATGTCAGCAAGCCTCACAGAAAACCGAAATTCAAGGAGACTTTGTTCAAATAAAGAAAAAGTATTGATTGCACTGCTTAAGTTTTCTGTGCCAAAGAGCTGCACCGTTGTCCAAAAGCAATTTAAAAGTGCATATATTAGCCTCTGCGTTGCTTCAGGAGACAGACTTCTTAATTTACCTTGAACCTGAAATTGTAAAGACCTGTCTGTGGCTCTTATTAGGAAGAACATTTAACTAGTATGAATAATTAAACTTTAAATAAAATGACTGGTTAGATGTTTGTCACACGAGGACTTCTCAGCGTGACGGGGCCTGAAAGAGCTCACGTACACCCACGTACACCCAAGTTTGTTCGCAAAGTGTTGCCACAAATTCATGCAGCTGCTGATGGTTTCGTGTCAGGGCACTGAAGGGTTAGATAGAATATAGTGATTTATTTTTTATAGCTATTGTACAAAGCAGATTTTTAGTCCCTTAGACTTGTAGTTCCAAACTTTTTGAGGCACAACATTAAAAATAAATATGTGTTGGTATTTGTGAAAACATCAGAAACTTCGTAAAGGAGGAGAATAGTGTTTTGGTGGATTTCTTGGTGGAGCTTCTCTCACAGACTATGCCAAATCAGATTTTTTTATTTGGCATTGTTGCTCATGCATTAATGCGTTTAAAAATAACTGTCTTAATTTCCACTGCTGGAATTCTTCTCTTAATCTGTAGGAACTGTATTCAAAGCTCAATCCATCATGGGCATAAGTTAAAAGAAGTCAACTACAGCCAAACCAGCATAATGAAAAAAAAACTACTGAACAGATAATAAAGTTTTATTCTATTCTATTCTAATTAGAAAAAAAATGTAACTTTAAATTTAGCCAAAGTAGTTTCATCCTCACTATTATCTAATGTAGGGATGGGCATAATTAATCGATGATTTATTAATCGATATTTCCAATAATTGATAACATTATCTTTTAATCGTTTAATCGAATGCATCTTTCGACTGGTGCTAGAGTTAAGTGGATATTTTCCAATTACCTGCCACAAGAATCATAGATATTGTCATAAAAACCTAAATAAGAAAACACACTAGGTTTTTTTCCACTTCTATTTATGTAAATATAGGCTATAGTTATTGTATTTTAATATAGAAATATTAATGATTACTCGATAATTGATCGTTAATTCTCCTGATAATCGATTAAGACAATTTAATCGAATGCCCATCCCTAATCTAAAGTAGTGGTGGGGAACCGTGGCACACATCCTGCAGCATCCAACAGCCCAGATTCAAGCCAAATGAATCCATCAGCCAATCACAGAGGCTCATTCATCTGAATCAGGTTTGTTTGAGCAGGAGTGCAGCCCTGGAGGAGTCGGGTTCCCCACCACGGAGCTAATGGGAATGTAAGATTTACAGCCAAAGCTATTACAGCAACATCATGCTACTGCTGTTGTTTTTGCATCATGTATTCATCTGGCCCGGAGCATCCTGCTGGCTGAACACATCCTTTGTAGTTGCGCACAAATATTTTACATCAATCATTAAATGTGTCGAAGTTGCTGTTAGCCGTGTTTCTGCTACCTGTGAATTACGGATTTAGGAAAAGTTTTTCCCTCTTCTTGTTGATATTTTTGACAAATTGATGTTTAAAGTTAAAAAAGTTCTTACAGTAGATTTTCAAACTTGAACCAAATGATTTCCAAACATTGGATTCCTGGATGCTTTGCTTGGGGATTTCATCATGATTTATCTGCTTCTTAAATGTTTAAAGTAGTTTATTTGATGTATAAATGAAGCAGTGAAGGCTCAAAGTGGTCAAAGGTAGATATTTTCATCCAAAGTTAAATGAAAGCAACAAACCGGATGCAATGAGATGAAGTGTGTTCATCTAATTAAGCAGAAGAAATGAACATGCTTTTTGACTGTATGTGTGTCAAAATTAGATTTCTTCTTTGAAATCTGTTCCTCCAGGCACAAATCTCTTCTCCAAGCTCAACCCCACTGTGTCAATATTGTCTGATCTGTGCATGGAGAAGGAGAAAACGTCCATATTTCAGTGGGTAAAGGAGCGACGTGCCCTGCAGCTCTGTGCTCAATATTAATGCCCGGCGCCGGATGCAAAGCTCGCAGCACCTCGCCCGGCTACTCGCTGCTGTATGGGACTTGCAGTCCAATTACATCAGCTCTCTCCCAGGCTTTGTTTCCAGGCCTCCGCAGTATATCTGCACATTTGTGTGTGTGGTGCAGCTGAAGTCCCCTCTGATGTGATACTGGTGCCTTTAAGAACTTATACAGCAGGACTGTCTTTCTATTATGTCTAACCTGCCTTTGAAGGAAGGGAAAGTTAGTGGCTGCGTTTCTGTGTGTGCGAGTGTGTGGGTATCTTCTCGCTGTGAAGATCTGAGGGGTTATTGTTATTTGGGGTTTGTTGCAGACAACAGTTTGACAGGTAGCTTTGTTAAACACTTGTGCTACACAACAGCGAGCAGATCTTTGTTCTCCACTCAGCTTGCCTGTCTGGCTGCCGCTCTTCCAAACAGCTTCTCGCTTAGTTTGTTGTTTTTCACAAAAACACAAGTGTTTTTGTTTTTTAACCAGCCTTACCTGTCAGCTACTTTTTATATTTACAAGTTATTTATTAACCAAAAAAAACCTGCAATGCATTAGCAGTTAGTTTGCCAATAAGCGCTACTGATTATACAAATTATTTTGTCGCCTTTCAGCAGAAATAAACTGCTCTGTTTTAGAGCTCCCTGGTTTCACATTGATTGCTTGGAATTGGATGTGAGATTTCATGAAGCAACACAAACTGAATGTCATTAATTTAGTTAAGAATTAGGTCAGGATTAAAGAAGATCCAATAAAATCATGAAACCATAGAATATGAGAAGTATAATCATTGTGTTGCATCCCTGCAGCTGCTTCGTTCTTTCCCATCTCTGAGTTCAGTCTTGGTAAAAATCTGGGAAACGTTGTGTGCCACCCGTCTTATTATTGGTCATATTTCATCAGAAACAGTCAGCTGATTGAGCTGCGGTGCCATTATTCCTGCAACTAAAGGTAGTATGAAGTGCTGACTTTTGTCAGCTTTTTAGATCTTTTTATGACCCCTTGAAAGAAACTGTTGCTACTTGCAAGTGATTACAATTCAGGCCTTTTCACCCTGAGCTAAGATCAAATAAAGTATTTTGGTTATGTGACAATTACAGTTTATAAAACCAGAGCAGGTCTTGTTGTTTGGGCTTTTAAAGACACATTATGTAGCTTCCAACCTTAAAACACAAAAGCAATGAAAAAAATGTTTCTTTGCATTTTTTTTATGTCCTATGAATAATGATAAGTATCAGTGTTGTCAAATGGCTGAAATAATAGTTACTACTGATTAACATAGCAGCAAAGTGAACGGTATAAACTTGGCACAGTAATGGGATAACTAACATTTAAAGGGATAATGTCTAACATTTGTCTCTCTCTCTCAATTTCTTGGCTCCTCAGACACCGACTTTATACTCAGACTTTGTTCAGGTTTGACAAACTTTCAAGGAAATTTAGCATGAAGCCCAGCCTGCTGTTTTATAGAGTTAGCTTTTTTATATCTTAAGCATGTCTGGTTTCTGAAGAGGACAGCCCCCTCAGAGTGCCGACACGTGCCAAGCACTGCATTGACCCCAGAAATCATCCATTATTACTCACATTAGGCTAATATTTGGGTCAAAAGTCTGAAAAGGGGGGAAATTACAGCTTTAGAACCCCTAGTGGCCAAAAGTTACACTGTATCCCTTTAACTTTGGTATTGCATACCCATACCAAGTGTTAGAGATTGCTCAGGTGGGTTTATTTCCACAAACCTTCATGAAATTTCTTTACAGTCCCTTAAAAGCTTCCTCTGCCATACAGGCTGGAGGCTCAGAGTTTAAAGCAGATTTCTATTCATATTTAATAGTCCAGAAAAAGGGACATGTGTTTAATCCGTCTCAGTTCTGATGTTTTCTTTAGCCTTTATGAATGTGCCAACACATCAGGTAGGAACAAGGTCTGGTTTGTTAGGTCTACCCCGGGCATCCATTACATCACTGTAGCTCAGAAGAATGCAAATACTGCTGGGGAGTTTGTGGAAGCCCAGCCGTAGATGGTTAAGCTGTCTGCGTTTGCTTTACCAGGGGGAATCATATCAGGCTCTTGATGGTCGATGGCCTTCTTGAACCATTTGAGTGAATATTTGACATTTTCCTCTCAGATGAAAGCCTTTCAGGGTTTCCAGCTCAGCCTTGTTCTCTGATAACAGTAACCCTCCACAGGGAGGCTTGAACAGCACTCCACTCTCTCCCCATCGCACTCTCATTCCCCCTGATTTTCAATCTGTTTGCCATCCCTGCTTCTAGTTTGTTGTTTCAGGAAAGTATTGTTCTGAAATATTTATCAGCGTTTGCATTAGTTCGTTTACAGCGGGCTATTTTCGTGCCTCATGGTAATTTTTAAGTGGCTTCTGACGCAAACGAAGGGAGCGATGTAAATGAACGGTTGGGTCCCAGTAAACGGTCGTCTCATTGTCCATGCCAGCTGTTTTGGACCTTATGAATGTTACAGAGATGTGTTGGCAACACAATCTGTGATGCTTTTATTCATCACGCTTCACTGACAGTAAAGTTAAATGTACAGATTTGGAAAACACTTAAATAATTAAGTTTACTTTGATGCATGAACATGTTCGCATCAGTTTTTGTTATTGTCAATGACTTTATTTCCATCACCACAGATATTAGGTACATAAATCCTACCTCTGCAACTCAGCGCCAATCTCACAGTCTGTTATTACCAATTATATTAACTATTTAAGAGCTCCGAGTCCAAGTCAAATTTCGCTATGGGCGACAAAAAAGTCTATGGTATGATATTGTATCGTATTGGATTATATTGTATCTATGAGATACTGCTATATGAAGGAATGCACAGTTAATCCTCTGTAACCATCATTTTTACACAGTAAATTAAAAAAAACGTATACTGTCAACTCCCACCACCATCTTATCCTCACATAACCTTCATACTTGCAGCTTTCATGAGCTGCTTTTTCTCCACAGATCAAGTCTAAATCTGAGCAGGGAAAGAAACAATCCAATCAAAAGTGGCCACTTTTCATGTATTTATCCATCTGAGGCCTGCGCCTATTTTTAAGCCTATATTTGAAAACTGCAGGCTCTTGACGAAATGAGTGCATCTCTGCAACTACAAGGTGTATTTGAATACTTCTTAAGGTATTTAAATATAGGTGAAAAAAAATAGGGTGGCACGTAGCACAAATGCAAAAAGTGTCAGGCTTGACTTGGAAAAGTAACTTTAAGGGTGAATGAATGATGGATGGCTGCAATCCTGCAGGTTTTAGATGTTTCATTGATCCAACACACCTGATTTTAATTAAATGGACCCCCATGGTCTGCCCAAGCATGTTAAGTTGTTAGGTTAAAGTTTCGTGCAGACAGTTCAGCTGGCAGAGTTTACCTCTGGTTTCCAAAGGTTACGCCCTTCATATCAGGTGTGACCAGAAAAGCTGGATTTGAAAACATTTTTTGATCAAACTGTTTGAGACAAGATACTTAATCTGGATTTCCCATTCAGACAGCACTGCTGCAGTTAAACCAATAAGAAATAAATCCACAGATTTGTATTTTAAATTTAAAAAGTATGATGTAATGTGTTAAGCATAATGTTTATAAGATAAATCAAATGCTGACACTTAACATTGATGCAGATACATAGTGTAGCCCAGCGTTAAGCTAAATGTGCTGATTGCTGCTCGCGTTGCAGTTTTCATCCTCCCCATCCCTTCCATTCATGCAATCTGCGGTGACTTCCACAGAGAAGGCAATTTTCTATGCAAATTCTCTCCTCGGTTTTTCCTCATTTCCATAGAAGCCCCGTCAAAGAACTGACAGTCAAAGGTTTGCAGAGTCAGCACCGAGCGGGCCACGAGAGAGCCGAGGAGATATTATCAGCAGTTGATTCTTTTAGCGTGTGGATGCACATGGGACTGGTAATGTGTCGGAGGACGGGGAGAAAACATTCTCCTGTTTCACAAAGCAAACTGGAGAAGCTTCCAGCTGTGAGACCACAGGAGAAAGAAAACCTGACGTGTCGTCTCTGTGGAACCCCTTTCTATTATTATCTCTCAAATATATATATTTGTTTTCATGTCATGTCCTTAGTGGGACATGTCAGGAGCTCATACTTATGAAAGTAGATGTTTTTATTTAACACATGCAGACTTTCTTCAGCCAGTAGCTGGAAATGCAGTCTGGGATGTGCCGTGAAACTAATAATTTCTTTGTTTTTAAAAGAATGTTGTGTTTAGGCTTGATTGGAGGATGTAGTCGGGACCATTTGCTTCCCTCATCACCAAATCACTGGTGTGTATGTGTTGAAGCTCATCCAGGATGTGATTTCCTGTTGTTTCCTACAAAATTCTGACATGGTTTAGTTTAGTAAAGGTGCAGCGTGCCGCCAGACTCTCAGATGAAAAGACGTGGGTATGTCTGGAAGAACTTTTGCTCCTGTCATTCCTGTGACCATCTTTACTAATATGTGTAGATTTCAGTAACTGATTCACTTTAAAGTTGTCGTTTTCAAACATGATAGGAAAACAAAGTTAAAGGAAAAACAGGAAAGTGCAACAGATGAAATGAAGTACCTACTCATTGAGAGTAAAAAACATTTACTGATATTTCCTTTGAATACTAAAGCGAAATGAGGAAGAAGACGAGAAGCAGCACTAAGGGCAGCCGGATGAAGCCTCTTTATGTTTTAATAAAACACTTGGTGGTAAGGATATGCTCAGTAATTCTGCACGTGGAGGCCGAGACGATAAGAGGCCAGAGGCTGTGATGGGGCTGCAGCGTGGAAGGCTGATAAGAAAATCAGCTGCCACACAGCATTTCTAGGAATGATGTCTGGCCTGAGTTGTATTAAATCAGACTCAAAGAAATGTGTTCGCACTCAGCAGTAATGTTGCTTTCCCTCTAAAAAAGGATTATACAGAAGAAAATAACCTGATTTCTGATCCTGGTGTGAATGAATCCAGACTAACCTCTAATAAAACATTTACATCACTAAATAGCTAAAACTACACAGACGCACATTTATCATTGCATTAAAGTCCTGCTTTAGATTCTACCGCCAGCATGCAGAGTGCACTAGTGGATTCCAGCTCTTGTTTATGTCTATACATACCAAATGTGTCACCCTTTGCAATATTTCACATCATACTGCATTTTGCATGTTTTAATGATATTTATTTCCTCTGTAAGGGTGATAGTAATAAAAGTTAGTTTTAACTAATGCACGATTGATTTACTTAGTAAAGTAGAGAAAAGGAAATGGGTTTTATTGATGGTCTCTCTCCTGGAAAAACATTTTTACAAAGATTTTTTTTTAAATGGGCTTTTAGAAATCTGAAGCAGTGAATGAGCCATTCATCAGTGTTCAACCTCTAAATGCAGGTTGTTTTACCAAGGTTTCCCACTGCCACCCTTAACTTTCAAACTACAGATATTTACTGTATAGCAACAAATTACTAAGTTTGATCAAATGAATACAAACTTTAAAAAAAAAAAATGAAACAACACTGAATGAAGAAGAAGTCCATTAAGAAAAACAAACAATTCTCATGGTCCATTTCCTTTAAATCTTTCTGGTCCAAAGGCAGAAGTAAGAGCTTTTCAAGGACTATCCTCTTTAACTATTTTTCACTTCATATATAAAGAGATTATTATAAATAACTATTCAATATATCACTAAAATATCTGTTATATAGACCTAAATGAGTAATTTCTGCACCTGAACAATGAGAGAATTCCTGGTTAAACATCAAGCTTCATCCACCAACAACACAAAGCGGAGAATCTTCTTTCCATCCTGAGTCGGTTCTAGGAAATTATTGTAAATCTTTTTATTTTTTTTTAAATTATCATCATTTTAGAAAAAGAATTTCTTTTCTAAAGTGGGTCCATAAATAAACTCAATGTATTGTAGGACAGTGTGTGTGAAAATGTGTTTGGAATGAGAAACTTTATTTATGTAATTTGTACCTTAAGTTAGCTTTTTGTTATTATCCCAATTAGCTGAGTTTGCTTCATGATAGAGAAATCTGATGCAGATCCCATTAAAGTAGCTGTTTTTGTTTGTTCGTCTACTATTCAACAGTTTCCTCTGCTTCGTGTCAGGGTTAAACTCGTCTAAAAGTGTGTAAATGGTGTGTAGATAGCCGTTCGTGCACAGAGGAAGGCATACTGTACTCTTGGTGTGTTTGTGGATTTGGCCCGATGTGTAATAGATAAATTGTTTTTAAAGGGAACATATCATGCAAAATCCACTTTTTTAAGCCCTTAAATACCTGTTTTTGTCTTTTTCGAGCATTCAGGAGTGCAGAAAAATGTAATTTATTCCCTTCCGGTGGCGCATATATATCTTATTATTCTTTTTGGTTAATATTTTTCAGTCTGTTTAGTTTTCTCTGTTCTCTATTACGTTTTCCTATCTACATCACTGGATTTTCTGCGGTTCTGCTAAATATGGTCACGTTATTTTTGGAAAACATTTTCTGCCAATCGTTAGCGGCTAAGAGGCTATGGGGGCGGAGTCAAACCGAGAAAAAACGCTCTGTAACCAGGAAGGGTGATATTTCTGTTAAAATTTAAAGAAACAGCATCAAATCGAGCTGCTCTCATTGACTGTAAAGAAACACCTCAGAACAGGCGTTAAGAAGGGGTGTGTGGAGCTATACTAACAACGATTTCAGACCAAAGGATTGCAGTTTTACTTATATAAACCATAAATGAATGATTTACATGTGAAAAGGAAGGATTTAAACGCATGATTTGTACACGTTAATGTTTTTTTTAATGATGAACAGAAAGATTACAAGCACCCATCTCTCTGTCGTCCTGGCTTTGCCATCTTCTGCTAACAGCCATCACTCGCATCAGACCCAGAGCCTTTGTGGGCTTTTTTTTCCTTTTTTTTCTTTGACAATGGCCGACTGCTGAGTGACTGCTGATGAAACGCTGCAGCCAGTCCGGGCTCGCGCTCTCCTTCCATGTCCTCCCAATTCTCCATCAGGTTCAAACAGCTTTCCTTTAAGGTCTGTGTTGGCCAAGTTTGAGTAAAAGGTAATGTTCCATTTTTTGATTCATCTGGTCTGGAAACATCACTGAACTGCAGGATGTATGCACATCTTTGCAAGCTTATTCATTTCACGTAAATGTTGGTTGGAGATCGACTTCCATGTTGAGCCATTAGGAGCTGTGATAGTAATACACCACGCTGAGGCGTCCTGCTGAGAAGGGCTTCACCTCCCGGATAATTGCATTTTGTGTCTGATCTGCTTGGCAAACTACTCACTGAAGAGTCCACTGTGGGTCCCAGGAAGAATTTTGTAATTTTTCATTTTATTTGCATATAAGTCAATATAGAAATAGGTTTTTTTTAATTTCCTTGGTGCTTTTCCACACTGTAATTATTACGAGTCCATCTTGAGTCAGCGCATTTTTCTCCGTGTGTTTTCCCTTCCTGAAATGGTTTATTAAAACCAGCAAGAGACGGAGGGAAAGGCTTAGACAGAGAGTGGAGTGGAGGACAACAGCAGGCATTCACACAACAGCAGGCTTCTTAACTTGTGAAAGCTGTCACCTCCTCAGATGGGTGTGTGTGGGTGTGCATGTGTGTGTGTTGCCTAAGCCTGTCCAATACAGCTGTCAGAGCTGCAGCCTCCTTCAGCAGACGCTCATTTACTCTTTCTACTCCTTCACTTTTCATTCAGTCCTGCTCGCACAGATTAATTCATGAGGTGTAACATGGCACTTCTGAGACCTTTTAAATGCTTCCAAAAATAGAAAAAGATATGATTAAATTAGCTTTTTAGATTAATCTAAAAATGGGCTTTCATCCACACACACACGGCGGTGGGAGTGGGAGTGGGAGTGGAAGGGATGCTTCGCAAGTAGAACAGACCAGTTAATATCCATAAAATTGTTCATTAGATAAAACCTTAGAAACCAACAAATAACAGAAAACAGGAATCGCTGTGTCACAACACGCCTTCTTATCAATACATCATAACTGTTCGAAACGTACCATCAAAGTATTAGTTAAAATTTTTAAAAAGTATCGAAAAAAATGCAACGGGCGAAATAGGTTGAAAGAATTTGGTCAGTGATGTGAACGTTTACATCGATTCGATAAATATTGACGTGCACATTTTATTTGTCCCTTATAAGATTAATCAATATATATTCAGGGGATTAATTCATTTAAAAGCAAACGGTTGAATTTATTGTCTTATACAGTACATTCCTTTAATTTGGGGAAACCCAGTTTACCACAGCTCTTATGTGTCACTAAAGGAGTCACTTTTAACTCTGTTTAAATGAGTAAATCTTCATATACTCAGCCTATAGATGCTTTAATGCTCCTTGACTTCATGGAGTTGTTTCTAAACTGTGTTTGAAGAAAATCCTGAATTCCTTTGGCTTTATTTTGCGTGGTGTTGCAGCTTATTCAAGCTGTATTCGCTACTTGTTCTCCCTTCTTATGAAATCCTGCTAATCTTCTGATTGCAGGTTAGGCTGATTTATAGTACGTTTCATACAGAAAGCTGAAGTTGAATCAATGACGACTGACATGTTTTGTGCTTTTGTGTAGACTGAATTTATTGGCAAGTCTGCTACTCATAAAACATTAAGGTTGTATGATGTCAGAAATGCAGTTTAATCTGTACAGGGTTACGGTTTGGTTGCAATAAAATAAAAAAAAACAGACTGAGCCATAAATGTTCATGTATTTAAACAGCCCTTTGTAGAGGAATTTTTATCCGGTGAAAAAGCATTACTCTAGTCAGACTGCGTTCCGAAGCTTTAATTACACGTGCACCCTGCTCCCTGGTGCACATGGAGAGGCCTCTGCGTTATCAGTGCACTCCGTGCCATTTTATACCTGGCTTGCGCTCATCTGCGCACGCAACAAAGGTTTAGGCATCTGTTTACGTCTTTGGTAAACAGAGCACCACCTTAGATGTGGGAGACCAGGTCTATCAATCAACTCAATGTATACATACTGAACTTAGCTAAACAGAATTAACTCTTGCTGGAATGACCTGTAAACAACCCTGGCATGAATGCAACTCCTGCTGTGAATGAAACGT
>JAVQJG010109721.1:0-36927 GCA_036024015.1 Craterocephalus amniculus | reverse complement strand
CTTCTTAAAAATGAATAAATATAAGGAGCCAAACGAGCCAGTCTTTTGAACGGCTCTTTGAAGTGAACGGATCCCAAAGAGCCGGCTCCCTCCAAAGAGCCAGATATCCCAGCTCTAGTGCATAATTAAAAGTCATGGTACCATTTAAAGCAATCAAAAACAGAGTTTTAAGGTTGTGCTTAAAAGAATGTTATAAATAAGATCAGTACCTATATAGATGCAGAACAAAGTCTTAAAATACTATAAAAGTGAACATTGGTTGACTTATAGTCTTACTGGACTGCACGGCTAATCAGTCATAATTTCAGAATATTTTTTCAATCTTAAAAAAAAATATTTGAAAGCTATCTCATCGTGAATTTGTTTGTAATATACAATAGAAATCTGTTCACCATCCAAAACCAAGAGAAGCAGTGATAAATCTAAATGCCTTTTCCAATCAAAGTCAAAGAGTCTTGCATAAACATCTTCAGCATCCCTACAAGTGATTAGCTTGTTCACATTCATGCTTTCAGCTCATTATAGTTGTCAGGTTGGAAGAAATAAGCAGAGCCTGTGTGTGGAAATTACCTGCACCTGATTATCTTCTGGTGTGCTTGTTTGCAACCTCATCCAATTTGCACTGCTGTTGGTAGATTGTGGTGGTCATTATTGAAATGAACTGTCTACATCTGTGCTCATAAATCAAGCCAGTGTCAGCTGATCACCCACACGAGTCTGTAAGTCTGTAATCTAACCCTGGAGTGTTACACTAACACCATCAACAACAATATCTCTGCATGTTTCAATTAAAGTACCTCTTTTCAGACCCATTTCTGTATCTTTGCTGTGAGTGTTTGTTAAAACTATTTGTTGCTTTCTGTTCACCTACAAATTAAATGTCTCGTTGGTTTGACTAGGTGTAAATTCAAAGAAACTGTGGGTTTCTATTTCTTTAATATCTTGTTTTATTACGGGAGCACAGATAAAGCCTGGACCCTGGTTAACGATAACACTTACCAACCCACACACGCACCAGGAGGTGCCCTTCAATCAGCTACTTGTACATGCTCGCTCGGCCATTGGCGGCTTAAAAGGGCACTAGATGTGTTTGGACACAGCAGGTGGCGAGATGCTTTAATGTGCGGAGTGGAGGAGGCATAAAGAGAACGGTGTCGACATAGCCTTTTTTTTTTTTTGAAGAAAAAAAAGTATTTTGAAGCCCACAGATGTAATTTTCTTAGTATACTTTTCATTTGATTTGTTGGACAGTCATGGCTGGCTGTATAATGCCCAGTTTAGCCAGGAGTCATTGTGTTCCACTTCCTCTCCAACCATCACAGCAGAAAGTCAGCCCACTCCTGACACCTGACAACTTATTTTGCTCGTCATATAAAAAGAAACTACTTCTTGCTTTAAACAAGTAATTTAGTGCCTTGCTTTTTAAGTTTGTGTTCTGTTCGTTACGTGGTGTAGTGAGCCCTGGAGAGTGTATTAGAGGTGTGTGATACCGAGCACTTTGGGATCGATCCGATACCAAGTAAATACAGGGCCAGTATCGCCGATTCCGATACCGATTCCGATACTTTTCATGTCTCCCCCACCTTTTCTAGTTCTTTCTTTGTTTCTTTTAAAAAATAGAACTGTTCTTAGGAAAAACAATGAAATAGTGCTGTGATTGGTTTAAGTTTTGATTGATTTAAGCTCCGACCAATCACAAACAGCGACATTTGAAGGAGACGGGTCAACCGTTTTCTGAGAAACAGTTTAACTATTAGTCTTGGCCAGACTACATGCTCGCAGCAATATAGTCGCGATAGCCAGGCTAGGGTGTTGGGCTAATACGAATTGCACTGGAATAGCATAGCTAACATAAGCTGAGATCCTATTCATGAGTACGTTTGCATATTAGCCAACTCATCAGTCCTACTGCCTATTTTAAAGTTAACCAATGTAACTAGTGAGGACAGAAAGAACCAGCTAGTTAAAGGCAGAGTTGGCCGGGTCACCGGTCCACAATACTTGAGAAAAAACATGGACAATTACAGTACAGTAGCTATACTCTGTATACCCACGTACAGGCCTACCCTGGACTACACCACTGCTTTCGTTGTACTTCCAGACATGAAAATAACTCTATACAAACACAAAAGATACACAAAAAGCCTGAGATATTTGCAAAGATTTGGAAACCAGTTAAAACTTATATTGATGGCTGCATATGATCTTGAAACCGGAGGTTTAACCAGCTACGCCTAATACAGAGTTTGGCTCATATTTGCATTTTACTAGGTTTATTTTGGTTTTTAAATGAACATTTTGTTGACACCCTGAGGGTCTGTATTGCTGTTGATCCATCAAATTTATATTTTTATGGTTTTGACTCTGTCATTCAAAGCCAAATTTTGTATTTTCTTATTTTTATTTAGTTCCTCTGTTAGTTTTTGTTTAATTTGGGTTTTTATTTCTCTCTCTCCTTGTTGTTTGTCATTGTCATCTCGCTATTAAGCCATTTTGGTGAGCTATTTGAATTTTTTATTTAAAAATAAAAAAAAATTCCACTTGAGCAGTGAATGTGATGTGAGTGTGTCTGTGCATTCAGACCAAAAGCGGCAAAGACGCCCGAGGCAAGGCGAGAAAGCGACCAATGTCCAATATTTTGGCCGCTTTAGCCGCTTGACACGTGACTGACGTCCAAGTTAGATGGTTCTACTCATTTAAAGGAGCCCTAAAGCGAGTTCTTGCAGCAGCACAGTGCTGCTGTAGTTCCTTCATGCACAGTTGCATAGGACGTTTTGCGTGGTCATTATACATATAAAAAAATCTCAGATCATGAACATAAATCATAATAACCATCTAATTATTTACAAGCTGATTGACATATGCATAGCTGCACATTGAGATGTCACAGCTGAGACGTGAGGCGCTGCATTTGCACCCGTGTGTGTCTATGGGCCTAAAGAAAAATACTCCGGAGCAGGAAAAAATAATAATATAGTGGCCAAAAAAATGTTTTGTTTTCCCTCTTTTTTTCTCTCTTTTTTTGGTGGTGGGGTGGAGGGAAAGAACGGGGAAAACGGGATGAGGGCGAGGAGGTTGGGAAATAAAAGTGATTCCCGGGTACAATTATTGTTAACACGGTGGACGTAACCATAAATATGCACGTTTAACCCTCAAATCATGGATGTGGTCTGACGTGGCTGTGATGTGCTGCTGCTGTCTGTACATCCGAAGAAGACGTCGCCGGTTTGTGGGAGATTCTCCGGCATGAGGAGCCGGTGGGTTTCATGCGTTAGTGCTGGAGCTGCAGTTCTTTGGGGAACGTGCAGCAGTTTGACAGCTTGCTGGCGGAGACCGGGCCGCTTGTCACTGTCCAGAGGACCAACTACCGCCGTTCCATCTCCCCATCAGAGCGGTTGACAGTTTGTTTCTGTTTCTTGGCAACCGGCGACTCTTACCACGCTGTTGCCAGCATGTTTGTGTGTGAGTACCGCGAGCCACGCCGTATCGCCAGGGCAGTTTGGGATTAGTTTGTTTTTATTAGTGCTAAAATTCGAAGCAGCACCGAAATTTAATTTTTAATTTGGTCCTGGTAGCCAAAAAGACGAACATCATAAAGGGTGGATGAGCCGAACAGGTTCTCAGCCTCTCGGCTTAATGATGGAACAAATGTGTTGTAGGAACCAGAGTTACATGCCTTGTTCTCTGGAGCTCGCTCCATCGAAGGACACCTGTATCTGATTGGTTGCTGCCGCTTGCCGCTGAACTGCATCATAGTTTATTACCATAAAGTTAACTGAGTTTCAACTTCTAATCTGATACCACTTTGGACGCTTTTGCCGCTTTGGCCGCCGAAGACGTGCGGCAGCCGTCTGCAAAAGCGTTAGCCGCTCAAGACGCCCGGTTCTCATTGGAAATGTATTGACTTCCGGTGTCCTTGCCGCTTTTGGTCTGAAGGCACAGTAAGGCTCTGAAAATTGACAAGCTGTCTAGTTGATCCATTTATTCTGGATTGGTGTGGGACAATGCCCATGGAGTGGCAGACTGAGGTGACATTTCCCATTCTTAACACAAATAGGATCAAAGAATATGTTTCAACTAAAGGGGATCATGCAACTCAGGAGGAGGATCTGACCATTCAACCTTAAATCGAGAAGAGCTGTGGGTTTTTGACCAAGTTGTGGAACAGCAAATGACATTACTTTTGCAGAGAGAGATGAAAGAGTTTTATCATTCAATCTACTAGGGATGGGAGGATACACTTAAACTCATAATACAATGCACCTTGATATGCTAGGGTCACGAAACAATACATCACAATATGATATGAATAGAGAAAAAAGAAAAATATTATTGTGTAATTACAATTTATTTATTTTTGTTTCAGTTGCACACAGGAAACACATGGCCTAACAGGCCAAACACAAACAAGAACACTCTCTTAGTGCAGCCCTAGGTGCAGCCCTAAGTCCTGGCCTAGGACTTGTTGTTCTTCAGAAAAATCAACATATCAACATGTTCTGGTGTAATCAGTGATCTTTCAGCAGACACAATGTCTCCTGTCGTGGAAAAGACACTGGCCATTGACGTTGCAGGAATGCAAAGGTAGGCTTTGGCAAAAGGGGGCAGGTATGGGGTAAGCATATGCATTCACTTTCCACCAGTCAAGTGGACTACTGTTGATTGGGATAGGAATCCCATTTCTGTAGGTGAGTATCTCCATTTCAGTCCCTCTGCTTCGCTGCACTGTCTCAACAGTAGTGCGCGTACCTGTGCTATGCACAGATGAAGGCAAATCATTTTGAGGGCGGAGTATTCCTTTAAGCAGTTTCACTATGTCTTCCACATCTGATACATCAGTGTTATCCAGAGTGTGGATTTCTCTCGCATTCCTTCGGATTTCTGCGAGGCTCAGCACTGCTGAGACAGCTGCTTGTTGCTCCAGGTAGCGCATGAGCATTTCATATGTGCTATTCCACCTGGTCTGGACATCGGTGATGAGCTTGTGCCGAGGCAGGTCCAACTGGGTTTGCTTGTTGGTCATGACAGCGGTGGTTGTGGTGCTCTTGTGAAAACATGTAGTTACTCTTTGCACACGGCCAAGAAGTGTGGGACGTGGGATACAGCCAAGCTTTGCTTACTGGCCAGACTTACAACGTGCGCCAAGCACTTGATATGAAGATGGAGACCGCTCTCTCTCACTGCCATGTCCATGTTGCTTGCGTTGTCTGTGACACAAGCAATGGTTTTTTGGGGCTTAGTTATCTCCCACTCTCTCAGTGTGATGCTCTCCACTGAGAGAGTGTGAAGCATTATCAACACGTGAGCATTGTTAACACCAGTATGACTTTCACTTAGCTGCAACAGACTGGCGACCTGTCCAGGGTGTACCCCGCCTCTCGCCCCTTGACAGCTGGGATAGGCTCCAGCACACCCGCGACCCACTTGGATTAAGCGGTTCAGAAAATGGATGGATGGATCGATGGACATTGTCACATTTCATTTTCATGAATACCCCAAAGGGGAAGTCCATGTCTACACCCATGTAAACATCATACAACCATGCAGCTGGTGTCGGTGAAAGAGCCCCACCAGGAGGGTGCAGCAGAGGGAGGAAGACAGCAGGGGGGGGGAGGGGTTGAGACAAATCATTCATAAAGTAGATCAAAGTAAGTCCGTTGTGTGGATATGAAAGCCAGCGAGGGCTTAAGTCTGAACTGAATAAGGAGATGGGTGAAACCATGGAGGAGGTGAGAAGATGCACAGCAGACAGACATGTTAGAGTGAAGTCAGTTAATATGAGACCCGCAGGTGGAGCATTAGGAAAAAGAACAAAGAGCCTCGCTACTTGCAAAGATGGAAATATACATTTAAAAAAAATCCTGGATTGGATGAATATTGAACATAAAAGTATCACTATTTCATAATGTTTGGCAGTTTGACTGATGGTGAGAGGAGAGAAAGGAGGGCAAACTGGGTAAAAAAAAAAGAGGGTGGAGCAGTGGCTGAAGGTTGTTCAGACATCAGGGAGACAGCTTTGTTTGAAGGAAAAAGGAATAGAAAAGGAATTTGTGGTAAAAAAAAAAAAGCTGATGGTCATTTTTAGGCTTGAAAGTGGAACGGTCAGAGTTTGGTGAGATTACATCACAAATACTATATTCTGTTTATTTCAAGCAAAGAGAATAATTTGGAAAAAAAAAAAAGCGGAAATGAGAATCCTACCAGTGTTGGTCTCTAATGAGATGACATTTTAGCAATCATTAAAATAAGCCTAACACACACCTCCACTCTGTGATGTGTTTAGAAATCTGGGGGTGTTGGACTGATTTCTGCGGCATATTGCATGCGGTTATATAACCATATAATCACTGGGAGATGTCCAGATTTCTAAAGATAAGCTTGCAAGTTACTTAGCAACCACCAAAGAGCAGGACAGAGAAGCAGGTGAATGCCAATGACCACTGGCCAAACTCTATTAATGATAGTAACAAGGCATGTTCTCCAACATTGAGGCTATTTTTATCTGTCAGTGCTTTTCAGCTTTTTTTTTCATCATTTAGCCAAAAATCACACTGCGCTCCCCGGAAAACCTTGTTCGTCAACAAATTATATGAAATGTTACAAAATGCCCGGTGCGGACTGGATTCTAGCAGATAAAGCACACAGTTAATTTTCTAAATGCATTGCTTGCCGCGGTGTGATTTCCAGAAAGCCTGACAAATCTACAAAGATTTGTTTGACATGATCTGCTTTGCACAGATTTCCCAGGAGCAGCCCATGGAAATGTCATTGTCTGCGTCGCAACTTTGCATTGGTAATTCCAGCAAGCCTCCAAAGATGATGCACATCACTATAAATATCCAAAAATATAACTCTTATGCATGTTTTTTTTTTCTTTTTTTTGTTGGCCTCTGTTTTTTTTCTTTTCAGCCTGGTGGGTTCAAAGATAAAGTAATAAAATTAAGTATGAAATAAGGTCACTTCAGTTTCGGAGGGGATAAATGAACAAGCCTGCAATGATTGCATGCCAGCTCCAACAGCTGACAGCTGTGCAGCTGGAGGGAAGGCTTTGTGGACTAAAGGCCAAGAGTGTTGGTGTCAACCCAAAGCTGGGACGAAAGCATCGTATGCCAGAAACAACTTGTGGTGGGACGAGACTCGGTTCTGTCCAAATGTGACACACTCAACCTTTGCTAGTGACACTCCAAAAGATGAGCTGACGTAACACTTCAGAGATCACACGAACTATGATCTACCTTAGCATTAATGGATCTTTGGACTTCGGAGAAAACAGTGTTATGTGCTAAATCCTGCAGACTTTTAATACACACACTCTCAGGCAGAAAAGCAACATGAGCTGACACTTCAGGTCATTTACTCCACATAGTAGTTGTGTCTCTGTTGTGATGTTTTTGTTTCTCTCCTTTGCAGCTATGGGGATCATGTGCAGCACTTTAAGGTCCTGCAGGATCGCTGTGGTCAGTACTACGTGTGGGATGAGCTTTTCTCGTCTTTGAACGAGCTGGTGGAGTTCTACCATAACAACAGTATCGCTAAGGAGAGGTCGGTGTATCTGAGGGACCCAGAGCAATTTGCCAGGGTGAGTTTATATGACTATTTTTATATGTGTGTGCAGTTTGAATACAGGTGCTACCCGGAAAATTAGAATATGCTGGAAAAGTTGTTTAATTCAGGCAATTCAACAGAAAAGGTGAAACCAATACATTTTATGTACTAAGTACGAATCCTAAATTTTACTTTAAGTTTATTTTTACTTGATATTTTTGTATTGAAAATCCATGTTTCCTTGATTTCAAGCAATATTCTAATTTTCTGAGGTTTTTAATTTGAGGTTTTCTGAAGCTGCGAATCCTAATCAGCAAAATATAAACAAATAAAAGCGGAAATAAACTGATTTGCATACTATTTTCTATATATGTGTACATTTCTATCTTTGAAGTTAAGTTTCAGAAATGCATGCACTTATTCAGGATATCCTAATGTTCTGATTAGTACCTGTGAGTGTTTGGTACATTTGTTTTTATCATGAAGCCAAAGCAAAAAAGAGAAAGTTCTCAGTTATGTTGGGGAATGATTATTTAGCAAAAGACCAGATGGAAACATGATAGCAGAAAATTAAACTCAGTGATTATAAGGGGTGATTCCATTTGTAAAATACACACAATTATTGCAAAGAGGGATTGACAATACTTAATTTCAGATTAATATCAATAATAAAAGTCACTTCATCCTCCTCAGATTAGTAAATATGTTTTTCAAGATGCATTTCCCCTTTACTGATAAAATTCTACTCTGTGAGTGTTAAGGACAAACATGGCAAAAACAAACACAGGTTAAACCCATTTTCAGTCTGCCTTGAATTGAGACAAACAGAACCTCATATGAAAAACGACCCGCCATATTAAAATCTAGAATTATTCATTTATGTATTAAAAACTGAATGCTAATCAAATTCATTTGGTTAATCTAATATAAGTGATGAGGGTGCGTCTGCCATGCCATGCCCCAGAGGAAAGACATCTGCTCTCCATCAACATGGACATATTTACAAACGAACAGTAAAGGTGTGACTACAGGTTACAAGGGTTGCCAGGTTGCATCTGAACAAATCACAAGACTTCAGGAAAAAAGTGCACAGGAGATGTTTGGCATGTCTGCTAAAACAAGCTGAGCATGGTGGTGGAGAGGTGAAGGCCACAGGACCTGGACACCTCGTAGTCACTGAGTCAAACTTGAACTAGAGTAGTGTGCATAGTGTCAAAAGTGAGGCCATATGTCAGACCGATAAATGGGTCAGTCCACAGGAAAATGATCTCAAAGCTACCGGTAAACCTATATCAGATCGGCTGAAAAAGAACCTCAATGTGGCAGTAACCCAGTATAAATCCAAACCTCAACCTGATTAACATGGTGAGTGGTGGTGGCACTATTAGAGAGCTGTGTGTACACAAATACCCACATACCACAGCGACCAAAAGCAACAGTTTAAAGCCAAGTGGGCCAAAATATCCTCCACCACATATACAGAGACCGATTAGCTCATACAGAAAATGAATATTTCCAAGTAACTACTGTTTAGTTTCTGCAAACTACTGAATCATGGGTTATTTTTAAAATTTTACACACTTCTCTGCATTTTGTTTGAGTTTATGTTCAGTGACAACGACACAGACTCATGTGTTGGTTATCTGAGGATTCATTTGAATCATTTTAAGAACGGATAAAGATCTGATTTATTTATTTATTTCAGCATGTCCTTATGAATAAAACATTAGAATCCAAAGAGTTTATCCTACTTTCCCAGTTTCTTTTTGACATGGCTGTAGATTTTTTGGGGGGCAAAATTTCCTCAACAAACCACCAAAACCACGTCTGCTCTTTCTAACAACTGTCGTCGTTTTTTGCTCCTCTTCTCTTGTACTGCCACACAATTTACAGTACTCATCAGGTGAGACTGAGGAACACAGTGAACTAATTGGCTGTTGTCAAATCAGTGCGTCAGACAAACTCAACACGCCTCCCCAGTGTTCATTTTTTATTTTGCTTTGACTTCAAGGCAGAACCTGCTTTGCAACGGAGCTGACAGATTCTGGGATGCTCCATATGCCGGGCCAAACGTCTGCAGCTGCAGAATTTGATGCAAAGGTGCAGCTATTAATGGAAGATTACAGGGATGCCGCTACCTTGGAGCAGAAAAATGTGTAATCGTAGCGACCAGGCCAGAGGGATTTAACACAGCAGCTCCAAGGAAAAAAAGATTTAAAATGCAACTATTGGCATCATTCAGGTGCTAAATATAGCTCGTTGATGATACTGAATAAAGTCATCATTTAAAAAAAATAGGTGTACTCTTCGATGAAAGGGATGGCAGCCCTCGTAATGGTGCCATCTTGGGAAAAGCTGTTGGTTTCACTGGTATTTGAGACAAGATCACACTGCATGACAAGTGCTCCTGGGAGTGGCAGACGAACTCCACCCGCAGGGTTACACACTTACTATGGAGGGTTTGATCCAGAGCGATGCTGACATGAGAACATGCTGGTACTGTATCACTGTAAAACCAGCTGCATGCAACTATTTATCCCATCATCTCCACTCCTTTGGCTTAGCACCTGAAATGAAATCTCCATTCATTAGCGAACCGACACACGGTTGGATCCCTGCGTGTGATTCGTGCCCCACGAGGGATTTGAATGTCTCCGTCGGTATCTTTATTTTTCCAATAATTCAATTAAATCTTCACATAATGGCATTCCGGTTACAGAGGATGAAGATGAAGGAAAAGCTGCCATGTCTCTGTGGGCATGTTTTGGCTGCTGAGTTCCAACATTTAGCTCAAAATACAAATGTGCCTGCAGTAGACTGAGCAAGTGTATACCTACAAGCTCAAAACGTTTGAAAAACGTAGCAAACTTATGTTAGCACATTGTTCGAACTTTCCAAGTTTAAAGTTTAAAAAGGTTTAAATGGATCTGGTGAAGTTACTCAGTATATTTTCCTGGTGACAGATAAAGAGACTAAAAACATAAATACAGCCGATGATGTCGTCACAGGCAAAAAGTGGCGTTATCCTCGGGTGAAAAACGACACTGATGTCACATGATTTTGATTGGTCCGATGACAGGGCAGTCCTCAAACAAGTTTCATTGTGAAGACTGTTTTTTTTTTACAATCACGTCTCAGAGGGATAGCTCTTATGACACACAAAGCTGTCATTGCGAAGAAGTAAACACACACACACTGATCAATACAATTCACTTAAAGTCGGCAGGTGTGAAGGTGGATAGATTTTGAGAAAAGAAGCAGCACTGACAGCATTTCAGGAGCTGCGGTCGCATGTCAGCCACTGAGTGGACAGCAAAAGTCATGGAGCACGAACATTTTCAAAGTATGACAGCCATTTTTTTGTGTGTTTTTGAAAACATCTGGACTCAAACAACAACATCAAACTGATAACAGATAGTTTGAGTCCTTTGTCTGGTTCGACATACTTACACACACCAAGCAGCTTTTCACCCAGATGCTATTTCAACTACAGCTAACAGTAGTGTCAGGAGAAAAATCTCTGTGAATTAGCTTTTTGTTTAAAACGAAAGTCCGACATGACTTGTTCAAGACACATTTCTGTACTGACACTGGATTGGCCACACAATCACATGATGTGGACGGAGGCAGCTGGCTCATGACTCATGCAAAAAAAAAGAATGTAAATCATCCCCACAGTGATATAGATGCAACATTACTAAAAGTTTGATTAGGAAATATGCTTAAATTACGTATATAACATATCTGTTAAGTAACAGACTAAATGAAAATGCATAACGACGTTCTTACAAGCAAATGCAAAAGCTAAAAACACACTTGGAATTATGGTCTAAAAAGCAAAGTTGCCTTGCAGAAAACATGCGGGACCCAGTAATGTTTCAAGTGCTTTTCAGTGTTATGATTTGCTTTGACTTTAATGGGCTTAGAAGGTTTTTAACAACCTCATTAAGAGAGCATCGTCTCAAAAAAACAGACCAGTTTTGCTCACACCCAGGTGCTCTGTCCGTAATGCCACCATCTGTTTTTCAGGGCAGCCCTGCCTGCAGACGGGAACTGACTGCTGCTAGTTTCCTCTTGCTTTAAAATGTCTTTCTACTTTAAAATGGGCTCTTTGTGACTCTGTTGGCTGTAGCTAGCATTTTGGTGGTTGTTGTTTTGAAGAGCATTGACTATTTGTGTCCAACAAGTCAGTGCTATGAGACAGGAAATAATACATCTTAGCAGATACAGTCAGCTCAGCGTCAAACACATTCAGTGGTGATACAAAATTCATTAACTGAGCTGAATACAGAAAATGGTCTGGATCTTATTTTCATTTGAAGATGATCCACATTTATTGATCTTTGCGATGAATGAGATTTACTTCAATAAATCTGGCGCTTGGGAGCACTTTTCCCCCTCTTATGTGAATATAATAGACCATAGTGTGCTATTAAATAAAGCTGGACTTGAGTTTCCAATCAACTTTTTAAAACTCTGATTTTATTGCTGTGAGTATTGGAACAAAATGGTAGATGAGGTTTAAGTGTGTTTCTTTTATTCACATATAAAGAATTTGCAGAGCAGCGTTAGAGATCTATTCTCCCTGGTGGGGCAAAAAACTTTCAGACGGGTCAGACGAAAAAGTTCCCCAATGACTTTACATCTCCCTCATTTTGAACTATCAAGTAACATGGAAGGTAAGTGGAGGGTGTCAAAATAGCATATTTATTTCAAATATTTCTGTAAGATCAGGTTGTGAGGTTCAGATCCTTGTAAATGTAGTTTTCTGCCATTCGGTAGCATCACTGCTAGCCAGTTATGCATGCGTCAAATCACTGGGGAAGGGGTGCACTCATTTTTTTTTCTGAGAACTGCATCTGGAGCAGGTGCAAGGCTTGAATTTAGCTGGAGGGTGTTGTGATGGTGGTTAAACGTGCAAAAACGGGAGCCGTCACATGGGAGGCTTAGAAACCGTATGACCTAAATACTTTGGCAATTTCATTTTGTCAATGGCGCCACTAATACCTGGAAACTAGATCACATCTTCATAAGCATCTTGGGAATCTTGGGAATTTTTAAAACCTGGGTTTAAAGAATGTGTGAACTGAGCCTTTTTTTTTTTTAGATAGCGCCAATATGTCCTGTGTTGTCATAGAGTGTCATAGAAATGTCCAGGAAGGGACGGACACTGATTCTGTTGAGATATTGCAGATATTCTGATGTCGGAGCAGAGGTTTAAATTTGCTACTGATGCTTTTGTAAACACACTGAAACTAAGATGCACTGAGCCCACTGCCATCCCCACCCAAGTAACAGATTTTGAAACTCCCCATATCTGTACAATCAATGTGTTGTACATTCATCACTGTGTGGAGAAAGCAGACAAACCAGACTTTACTTTCTTAGTAATTCAAAGCAGATCCACCTGCCCCGACAACTGCTGATGAACTTCTATCATGTCACGACTGAAAACCTGTTTACCTACAGTACTGCTGCACAGTATGGTATGGCAGCTGCACTGAATTGAAGCAAGTGGTGAAGGCTCCTCAGCGTGTAATTGGGAGCACACAACTACCATTAGAGGACATCTATGCTGGCCAACTACAAAAAAAAGCCAGCAGCATTACATAAGACCCACTGCCTGTTCTCCTTCCTCCAGGGAAAAAGGAGATTACTGTTGGATTGCGATGACTGTCAGTGATGAGCGTGGATAAAAATCATTAAAGAGTTAAAAGGTATTGCAATTTGTTGTAGACTTAGAATTAATCTAAACTAACATTGACAGAAGAAAGTAGTTTTTTGCTGTTCTAAACACATTTAAGGTGTGCTTTTAGAATTTTCTGTTTTTCCGCCGACATTTCACCTCTACGCAGCAGCATCTCTTATATACACCAGGCTCATCATGCAAATTAGATGATGATGTTTAGCAACTTTTAAGACAGCCAGTAGTTACTTTTCTTACTGATTTAAGAGTTTGAATCTCAATGGATTTTTTTCCCTGGATAATTAAAGGTTAAATAAGAGCATTAACATCACAATGTCCAGGAAAGGACCTGGTGAAGGAACGAAATGAGCAATTATTGTCTCAATTACGAGTGAAAATAATAAACTACTCTTCAGTTTACACGATCCGAAAGGTATTGGTACAAAGAGTTTCACATCTTAAAACATGGATCACCTGTTATGCATCACATATCCAGGAGTTCTTCATCACAATTTCTTTTGCCTCGTTTACGCGTCGGCACGGGTCGGTACTGTTCGGTACGGTCCTGAATGGTCGGGCCCATTCAGAAAAGCGTTTCCACTGAGAGCCAGGCCGCCACCATTTCTAGCGCGGTGTCATACTCGCACGACAGCAACACACGTGAAGCCAAAACAACATGAGCTATGTCTCTATAAACGTTTTAATTCCTCACCGCTGCATCCAGCTCATTTTACATGACTTCATTGGCAAATGTGGGAGGAAACTTTGAAGCCCCAGAGTCGACCAGACCCTGCTGATGTTTGGAGACATTTTTTGCTGTTTACTTTCCTACGTGGACTGACCAGTGTTTGTGTTGCGCTGCTTTGTGAGTTGTTTTTGTTTCTGTGCGCCAATCAGTGCTTTGTATTGGTGATGGCAGTAGCTCCGCCCAAAATGTACCGTACCATTTTTGGATGGACCCACAACTGAAGGGTGCCCAAATGGTACATACCATACTGCTCAGTGGAAACGGGGCATTTGTTTCCTTGATGAAATAGCCTTTCCAACAACCTTGGGTTCTCGGGCGAGTTGCGAGTTTCAGTGTCCAGTATGGGGGATGTGTTGCACATGCGCAGTCCACGCAAATACGGATCATGCAGAGAATACAGATCGGGCAGTGACATCCCCTTGGCAGTACTATCTCTATAGATAGTTGTAGCTAGCACAATTTCAAGGACTGAATTATGAGGGCTCTAATCCCAGGGCATCACAATCTTGAGATGATCATACACAGATGTTCTTTTTACCACAGAATCATGGTGAGATGGAATTCAGCCACACAGTTGGGTGAGGGGAAACATCGGTTTATAACGAAAAAGTTTCCCAATGACTTTACACGCCCCCATTTTGAACTATTAAGTAAAATCGAAAATCAGTCAAAAAGCCGCCTTCCCATGTTGGGTGAAGTTCTTGTTTATTTTCAGTTAGCCAATCTGGTAGAATATACGATTATGACAGGTCACATTTCTGTTCAAAATAAAGGTGCAAGTAACAAAAAAAGTGAAAGCAGTAAAATAATACTGTGTCATCCTCCTACACTCAAAAACAGTGACGTCTGGTGAACTGTGCTTGGAGAGTCTTGCGATACTACTTCCTGACACCGCAAGATAAGATCGAGGCTCTGAGTATCGCGATTTCGATACTGTTACAGGTACCGTTACAGCCTTAATATCTCTTTACCACCATCTACTGTGATAATACAAAACAAAAAATGCAAGTGATAAAAAGCAAAAAATACTTTTGTAAAATGTTGCCGAATCCCAGGCAGAAATCATTCATGAAAATATTTGCATCGGTTTGCACCATGTAGGGGTTACATGAAATCCTTCCCCTTACTAAGAACGTTTCTATTTGGTTTATGTTTATGGGTCATTTTCACAAAGAGGCTAAACCTGTCATGGCTGATTAAAAATTAATTCCTCTTTAGCTCATTACATGGCTTGAGATAGCTCCTTATCTCCTCATAGCTGAATGGGACATAATTCTTGGCATTTTTTATTGATTCTCCTAACACAGACCTAATACCCCAGTGTCCTTGTACCACTAAGCTGTCTGCCCCATACAAAAGCCCTGCCCGTGCAAAACTTGGACCACTTTGTGACAGACACCCTGTCAATCATTTTTCCCAGGTACAAATAAAAGCAGCATGAAAGCCTTTTTTTCAGCCGGAAATGTCATGTCTACGAATATGCACGGACTGATTTAGCACAAAGATGTTTTCCCAATGATGTTACAGATTGAATTGTCCCAGTGTGAGTTCTGTCAATGCTGGAAACAATGCCAAAATGGATGGACACAGAAACATGAATGGGCTATTCTCGTGCCGTTATGTACATTTACACACACCAATCTCTCATGCTGCATGTGTGCAACTCACCCAAAGAACAAGTCCAGACTACAGTGGATCTGGATGCAATAAGGTGTGAGACTATGTGGATTTTACGGATTTGCAAGTCTGAGTCTGTGTCTCTAGAAGCTAATCCTGCCGTCTGATTCACATGCATACTTGTGCCTCTACCTCTGCATGGATGCCATCATCTTAAAGCCTTGTATGATAGAGAAATCCACAATGATAAAGACCATAATTGCACAATAAATACCTTTACACACTCGCATGACAAAAACAATATTGCTATTCCTTGTAGTATCTCAGTTCTTGCAGCTCATTCCACATCCACTTTCCTCTGTGGGCGTGCAGCTGACAGCTGAGGTTGGTTTAGTTCAAGACGCTCTCCTTAAAATAGCCACTTTTATTCTGCTGCTCTTATACTGCTTTCACTTTGCCAGTCAACACAGATCAGACAAGGTCGGCTATCAAGGGAGGAAAAATGCACTACTTATGCACTACTAAAAGACAAACAAAGCGAGACAGAGAGCGCGTGGATCTGAGGAAGTGAAGGCAATTCATGTCATAGCAGGAAACGCATTACCTCTGCTCGCTGTCATTTTTCTATAGGAATGTGCGGATCACTGTTAAAGATTATCTGCTCATCACGCTCATCATTGTAGATTTGCGGCGCTTCTCTAAATCTCTTGTTGAGTTGGGAATTCAATGAAGAGGAAAACAATTATCACTCGTTAAGTTCAAGCACCAGCTGCAGCTTTAAGTTGAATTTATTCTTGCTTTTAATTGTGGTCTCTGATGGCCAACATTTGTTTTTATCAGTTGTGGACAGCTTCTAGCTAAGGCCTGAATTTCACAGTGGCATTGCCGTTTGTTTAAATTTTGACTGAATCCCACAAATATATCCTTACTCATACATAATACAGAAAAAATGCAGCCATTAGACATCTGCTTTCTTGCAACATCTTTAATTAAGTCTATGATGGAGCCAGTTTCCTACATGATTTCCAAAAAACAATCCCATCAAGTAAGTGTGTTAGATGTAAATTACTGTACACGTGAGCTGAATGTTAGCAGCTAATGTCAAAATTGTGTTGACTTGGTACTCTGAACTTTAGTGTTAATTAAAACATACAATTTCACATCTGAATTTTTAATCATTGTGTACTCGTTTGCCGAATACATTTTGCAACAATTATGTTGTACACCATCCCCTTTTCTCTTTTTAAAAATGCAGATTACAAACAGCCAAATTACTTTTGGAGCACACTGTGATCTTGCTTAGTTTTTAAAGAAATGTATTTTATTTCTTTTGGACAACTACACAAGTAACAAATGAATCAGCTTCAAAGAGGGGAAATAATACTATAAGCTAAAAGCTATATTTAGTCCAAATATGTAGATGTCATTTATCTAATATTCAGAATCAGAACATAAAAGCTAAGCCTCTGGCTAATCCTTGGAAGATGTGTACACAACCAAAATAGCAAACCTTACTCTGGCACAAAATAGTCAAATCTAACTCACTGAGCAACACACACACCATTTCTGACGTGGACACGGTTTTGTTAATAAGATTTCATACTCATCTGCTGAAATACCATTGTTATACCACATGGTAAATGTAGTAATATGCTACACACCTCACGCATCCCTCCCAGGAAATCCTTATGGCTTCCCACAAGTGGCACATAAACATAAAATGATCCAAGGCACTTCCCTTAAATGCAGGATTTACATTTCATTCAAAGTCTCACTAAGACCAGATGACAACTTGTAATGGACGTCAATAGGTCTTTCCAACATCCTGCTGAATGTTGAAGTGTGAAGCAACAGTGGAGGTTGTGAAACTAAAACATCCAGGCTGTTTTGGTTCATTTTAAATCTTAAAAAAACCTTTGGTTCTTGGCAAAATTTTAAAAAAGTATAAGAATTCATTTTAGTAAGATAGTTTTCATAATCATGTCTTGATAAGAGTAGGATCAAATTGAAACAAAAACTGTTTTTGTTACTTTTTTTACGTTACCAGCCCTCCTCCATCATTGCACGGTCATGTTGTTACACTGTCCACTAAGACACACACTTGACATGTACTTTTGAGGTTTTGAATATTTTCGTTATTTTACCAAAATCATTGCAAGGTAAAGATGAGATGAGGAGTATTCATGTTTAGTTTGGTTGCAATCTGCAGCTCTGCCTGTGGATGGCAGTAAATATCGCACATCTATGAAAATATTACAAATATCCTTAACAGTGCTTTCCGTATGAACTGGTAGGATTTAGTGGTATTCTTCCTGTCAGCATATTCCACTGTACTGAGTTTTCTTTAAAACTGCTGTTCCCCTTTCACTTTCATTGTTTTCACATTGACTTTTTGTGGTCATCTCTCCAATAACTTGTTTTCCTCCTCCTTTTCCTTCTTCTCCAGCGCCCCCATCACGCCCACGCGCTCTTCGACTTCACCCCCCACCACCCATCGCAGCTGCGCTTCCTGCGTGGCGACGTCATCGAACTCATTGACTGCTCCGATTCCGTACGCTGGAGGGGTCGTTGCCACGGACGTGTGGGCTACTTCCCCCCAGAGTACGTCCAGTCCGTATACCACTGCCAATGACCTGACGTATGAGGCAACCAAACGGCCCATTCATCAAAGAGCTGTCCAAACCCCATCTACCCTCCAAAAAAAAGAGGGGAAAAAAAGCAAAAAGCAAACACTGCTCCCCTGATCTGCAGTTGCCCTCTAACTCCTGCAGAACGAGCGATGGAGCCACACCTGGCGGGATCCGTCCATCTCTCTGTGATGTCACCCAGCAAACAGCAGCCCTGCAGGCTCATCGGTCTCTTCCACCTGATCCTTTTCAGCTCCACTTCTTTTTCAAAGTGACAAATTCAGACATGGACCTACACTGTGGAAGACTCGGAAATACAGACATAAATAAACATCCACACATACTTCAAGGCATAATCATCTATTACAGCTTATCAGCTCTGGTGCAGGCTAACTAGAAGTTACAAAAACACGCACACACACACACACGCAAACCTGTGTGTGACTTTTTGGGAGCCTGCGACAGAAGGGCAAAGAAGGGCAATGTTTTCCCCTCCGCAGATTTGCTTCGGTATTTTCCACGAGGAAATCCGGTGAGCTGAGAGGAAGCAACCAGGAAGTCATTGTGTTGTGAATATTTAGGAAAAACATGGAGGATACAGAAAAAGCAGATGGCTGTCATCGCGCTGGTGTGTGCGTGTGTATGTGTGTGTGTGTGTGTGTGTGTGGCTGAACAGGTATATAAAAGTGTAAACCTGAACTTGTATATATCTACAAACTTTACATACAAATGTTTTACGTTGTGTGTTACTGGGAGAGTGAATGATAGTTTGCCAGATTTTAGATATGTAGCTTGTGTGTATACTGTATGTGTGTGTGTTTGTAAAATGGATTGCTTTATTTTAGTGATCAATGAATAAAAACCTGATCAGATGGCGCTTTATTTAAAAAAAAAACGAACACTGCTCAAAACATGATAACCTAAACTCAGTGTGTAGATCATTTTGTTTCTTTCTATATATTTATTCTTATTCCTGTGTAATCTTAAAATACATATACTGCAGATAAAATAAACCAACTGAAAGACAGATTTTGTTTCTCTTGACCTCAAATGCTAAAGAAAACCAAATTTTATGTGATGTTACAGTTGGAATTTGGACTGGTCTTCCTTTATCTGTAATGACGAATCATTTAAATAAAGAAATACATTTACCTCTTTCAATCTTTTTGGGACATTCTTGCAATTTGGATTAAAGTGACATGAACAGAAGTAAAAATCTAAATCAAACACTGTAACTCAAGTCTAAAATGGCCGATGAAGACAATTTCCCAGGCATCTGACTTGGCTTTAACAGACCAAATTAACATGAACATTTCCAGCATCCTGGTTGGAGTTAGAACAACCAACAATCAACCATCCAGCTGGTGTCCCGGATATTTAACCTGCACCTGTACAAAAAGATCGAACTTGCAAAAGCAGAAGGGGGCCGCGGTATGTTACGCAATAAAGGAGACCATGTTGATTTAAAAAAAGGTTTCTGTAGTAGCTCATGTTTTGTGTTTTATGGTTGTCTAACTTGAATCATCACTATCAGGAAGTCTTAAGGTTTCTGTCATCACTGCCACCTCCCTTCCTGTGCATCCATTCACAGTACAGGCAGCCAGATTGAGTCCTGTCACAGAAAGGCCTTACCCTGATAAAACATGTTGACTCGGATGAAATACACACTGAAAGAGCCAAAGATGCTTTAGACAAGAAAAGGATAAAAGAGACGGATGCTTATTGGCTGTTGGCCTTGTGTACGAAACACTGAAGTTGTTCTGAGCTCAACATTTTGTTTTTGTTTTCTTTATCTCTCAGGAACTTTGTTTTCTGTTCTACACGTCTGACTATCTTCTGTTTGATTTCATTAGGAAGATATTTTTTTATTTTCAAAAAACAATCCATCAAGCTAATTTCTTAAAAGCTGTTGAGGTGGCTCATATTTCTGAGTAAGAACATTAAAGATCAAAATAATTAACACATCCAACCTGATGCCCGTAGGTGGTTTCTTTTTAAAGCCCAGCATCATCATTGTGCTACTTCATTCGTTTAGAATCACAAGCAATTTTCATCTGAACGGTTGGAGATGTTTTTTTTACTGTATTGCTTGAAATCCCCTTCACACCCTCGATTTAACACAAAAATAAAATAAATAGAATAAAATAATCACCCGTGGAAGAGACAGGACTGCCAGCCCATCCTTTCATCCAGCCTGTTCTACGCGACTGAAATAGAAGGAGCTCCTGTGCTCTGGAGGCGTGGCTTGAGGGGAAAATTCAGAAGAAAGGGGTTTGGACTTTTGAACTGTGTATTCTTTTAACTTGCTCAAACCGTTTTTCCAGGATCTCGTTCCCAACCTTTAAAAAAAAAAACATTTTTGTACTAATGCTTGACTGCTTGAATCTACCCAAATCTGAAGCACCTTGAAGTTACAGTATGTAAGAACCACTGACATTGAGTGGTAATGGTGGGCACAGATATTACTTCAAATGCCAAGCTATAGATGCACAGTGACCAAAATTCTTCCACATAAACATATATTCATCTGCGATTGGATCCAGTGGTCCCAGATGCAGCAATCACTATATGATAGAAAACTACTTTAAATTGTGTTCATGTTAACTGTTTTCTTCTTTTAAAGCGTAACTTATTCCAAACGTTGCTCTGGCACCTAACAAAGCCGGTATTGCAGCTTTATGCCCAGAGGCTTCTCACTTCACACAGAGAATTGTTTGTCTTTTCAGAGGCACCTTACTAAAAATAGTGGCACAAATAAATTCCAAGTTCATACACACATAAATTGTTTTAGTGACATGATAAGATACTTTTTTAATGCATAATTAAATGTATTTCTTTGAGTCATGTCAGAGGTCACTTACTCTTTGACTTCTATGGTGATCTTTGATCTAATTCATGGACATTTTACCCGGGACTGATCCCAATTCCGTCTCATTTTTGTTGTAAGCACAATATCATGTCAAAGGTTACGTGTCAGCGATGCCACCAAAGCGTGCTCAGACGTTTGACAGCTGCTACTTAAGGAATGTTTTTCTCATTTGAACATTAAAAATAGGAAGCAGGACCGTAGCTCCATAGACTAAATCACTCCTGTTTTTTTCCCCTTTCTGACCGTCTGCTCTTTAGTTTTTATTAAAAACAAAGCACTTTTTCTCTCCTGTTGACAGAGTAACCTTTGTCTTAGTGACAGTTTGTCAATAAATCCATGGCATCAAACTGGAGAGAAGAAAAAGTGTTTAAAGGGTGGTTTTAGCCTGATACTTTCGAAAACATCAGGACAGTTTTAAGTGTCTGTTTGGTATGACATATTAGTGTGATACACTAAAAGTGACACACCATAAGAACATTAAAACTCCACTGTCACAAAATGCACAAAGACAAAGAGGCAAAAAAAGTGACAAGCAGGAAGAAAACTGAGGTGTAGACAGCAGCTAAATGAGCAGAGACAAAAACATAAGGCACAGCAATAAAATGAAGAAGAACCTGAACCTACATGAAAACTGTGATATGAGAGGCACAGGGAAGGTGAGATGCATGGAAGAAAACAGCTAAGCCAGTTTGAGCGAGTAAACTGGCCTCTGGCTGGTTCGGCCCTCTGCGGGAAGCAGAAGTAAACAGCTGTACACGGTCAAATTACTCAAATCAGTAAGTCACAGATAAGATTGAGAGTTGATAAGTCTCAGACATAGATAGACTTTTAAATAACTAAACGTGTTATGTGCAGAGACAGCCAGCGCACAAGCTGGAAAAGTACACTTTTAATTCATTCTGCTTAGCATGAGGCCTGAAGTGATAGCAGATGCTCTGCATCATCAGTTTATGAACAGGATGCGTCTTACTGATTCCTTGTTTTAGGATTATTTGCCAACCCCAAAAAGGTAGCCCACTGATAAATCTCAGGCCCATTTTAGGATTTTTATCCAGGCAGGGACCTTTTGTATTTTGGAGTGCCCCTGAATCAAGATGATGCCAACATCCTATAGAAAAGAGTGTCTAAGCAGTCTCTAAAGCCACTCCTCACCAGGTGAAACTTGGTGAAATGCTCTGAAACAGGTTAGAGATGCGTAAGCACCTCATTCTGGATGCTGTACAAAATGTGAAAAATACTAGTAATATTAACTCAAGCTAACTGAAAAGCTTTAGAGAAACCACGTGAAGACAAAAACGTCATGTAAGTTTCCAACGTCAAAACTGTGTGAGCAGTTTTTATGCCACGCTGAGCTTCATTATGTACTTTCCTGGAGCGGTTGCTGCAACAGTTTTTTCCACCCCAGGGCATCACGTGACAGCTGCATTTTACTTTAGGGCACTGCATCACATGCCAGCAACACACCGGCTGTTATGGCTGGATCAGCAAACACACCCAAGAGAACATTATCAGTTGAACTGTGAGTACTTTTAGTAGTTTTTGTTCCTGCCAGCTTGAATAAATTCAGTTAAAGAAATATTCAAAAATATATGCACACTGTAAGAGCTCCAAACTTAGATTGCTTAGATTGTCCAATACATATTAACACCTCAATAACTTGAAAAAAAATTACATTTGATTAGAAATAAAAGCCAAACTTCATTGTGTGTGAACCTAAAACACATTTGCATTAATGTTATGTGCAAGGCTCACCGATGATCCCTCAGTGAGGTGCAGAATGTAGTAACACCATTTCACTGAAAAACCTCTTTTTGTTGCCCCACTACATGACCCAATAGTGGAAATGATCAAATCAGGCTTGAGACATTTATCACTGATTGCCAGGTGACACACACAAAGATTATTCATTAGACGTTTTTTAAAGTTCAGATAAGGTCATTAAAAATAAAATAAAACCCAGAGAATGTGCTTCGGGTTTTAATCCTGTCCTAGTAAGGCCTTATGTTTCTGTGTCTTCTGCAATTAAGAGTTACGTAAATGTAACAGTCAAATTTTAATGATCATGTTTTGGCATCCAGCTGGACTTTTGATGAGATATGAGACTATGCGTCTTCAGTTGTGGCAGATCCTCAAATTACACTGAGGTTTTTTTAAATATCAAACTTGTGGTTACCGAAAGGGAAAAAAAAGGTTAAGCAAGAAGACTGCATTCAGCCTGCTTTTTCATAACTTTTCTTTCCAATAGAAGCCCTTGTAATTATGCAATTAATTTTGATCTTTCTACTAACCTTATGGGTATCTCCCTGTCTGGAATCTGCAAGACTTTACCTGACAGAACAAGAAAAACAGCGCAGTTATAATATGTTATGACACGTGACCAGACGTGACGTCCCATCTTTACTTAAAGTTCACGGCTAATGATTTAGAGAGGCTCAGAAAAAGGGAGGGATGGCCAACATCCATCATTCTGTGTCAATCAGCTGTCAAGATAGGCCCCTTGTTTGGAAAGCCATAAACGTCACATGTGGATGTGGGAGTGTTTTACCTGTCAGGAGGAATCACACCTGTCAGGCGATGCAACCAGCTGCGTGCCACTCATTTACTTTCGCTGTGTTGCCGGGTGCACTCAGAAAGGAGGATGGCTGAGCGTTGACGCGTTATGGCTGGCCTAAAGCAAGTCTGGCAGAACAAAGGCGCAAAATCTGACACCGTGCACCAAATCTTGGATTTTGTGCTTCTTTTTTTTTTTGTCAACCGCAGCAGAGTGGAAAAACTCATGAAACTTAGCGGATTTTGAGCATTTTGTTGTTGTTTCTTCTTAAATATTTTGGAGTTGAGGTATGGCTCTATCACAGCTACAGTGCTTGGACGACAACCATGTGAACCCGCGCACGCACGAGTCCAAACCTGACTTCTACTACTGTGAAGACCAGCGGCTTGCGCTTGAGGCTTTGCTGCAGGATGGGCGCGAGGCGTTCGTTAAGTACCTGGACTCCCGCAGACTACGGGGTTTCCTCTCGGACCCGGAGCTGGAGTCTCTCTCCGTGGCGGTTGAACCTTTTGACCCGGGCTCGGAGCTTATCTTGGGGACAGTCGAAGACGAGCAGAGGCCGCTTTCGCTGCATTACTGGCCGGAGCTGTCGGACACCTCCGTCCCGCAGCTGGACCTCGGCTGGCCGGACAGCGATTCGTACCGGGGGGTGACTCGCACCTCCGTGTACACCCAGCCACCACTGGACGGTCAGGCCCACATAAAAGAGGTTGTCAGAAAAATGATTGTACAGGCGCAGAAGGTAGGTGCGCCATTTATATACGTAATGATGAACATTTGTTTACTAATTTGAATAAAAAGACAACGTTAGCTTAATTTAATCACACTTTGGCTACTTATTCAGCTATTAGTACATGTGTATAGGTTATTTTAAGTAGCCTACAGAAGTCGTGAAATTACATTTTATTTTAGTTGAAAAACATGCCAATTTAACAGCATTGGTACAGTTTATTTACCATATGGCTCATTATTAAGTCTGTCACGTCAGTGGTTCCAAAAATGTCACAACTTTTGACATTTAACTTAGTTTCTGACTCACTTCACCTATTCCAAAGACTTTTCATGCATTATTAGATTTAATATTGAGATTATATCAGAGTGAGCAGCCATATGGCTCTCAGCCAGTGTGACAGCAGGGTACAGAGACCAACTAACAATCAAGAGTAAAGTGCAACTAGATTAAGCGGCTTTATCTGTAACTGAAAGAAGCAGCCAACGCCGTATCTGTCCCAGCAAAATGGAAGCATTCGTGTTATGCTGGATATTTGCATGTGCATGTGCAATATACCGCCTTTTCTATCAGTGTGAGCTTGTGTCTGACTGTCTGTTCATTCCGCGGCTGACTCATCTCAGGCCACAGTTTTATGACGTGTTTTATTTCTTAGAAGCTGTTCTGAGTGATGTATTATTTAGCTTAAATGTTCTTGGATCATTTTCCTTGAAAGATTCTGGCATAAGGGAGTTATATATATGTTGTTAAAGTAGAGCACTGGGAAAATGCCTAAAGCTTCATTAAATGAATGCCTTCCAGTTTTCTGTGCATCCTTATGAGGTTTGCATGTTACTGTTTTTTAATCCCTTAACTATGTGTGCACACAATGTTTGATTATCTGTTGATAATCCACATTGCACATCTCCATTTGTGTGTATTTCCAGGTAATAGCGGTGGTGATGGATGCCTTTACAGATGTCGACATCTTCAGAGATTTACTCGATGCTGGTTTCAGAAAGAAGGTGTCTGTTTACATCCTGTTGGAACGTACAGCGCTACCTCATTTCCTTTCGATGTGTCACAGAGCCAGCATGCATGCTGGACACCTCAAGGTATGACTCTATTATCACACAGTCATTTGGAAAGCTCTGATCAACCCGGAATGACAGAAAAGATGGAGAAATTATGATTTGTCTTCAAAGTTATAATGTCCACTTGTCCACTTGTTTCCATACAAGTGGACATTTCAGATGAGTTGCTGTAAATGGTTATAATATGCTGTGATTTACAGAAACTGTTCATTTCACTGTGCCCTTCTAAGACACAAATACACACATTAAACAAACAAAAAGAAGCCCTCTCCAGATAGCACTTTGTTAGGTTGTCTATTGCAAACTTTATAGTGTTTTATGATTCAGATTCCTTCATTACCGTAAAAAACAAAAGATAAACTACTTGTCTCCATGTTAGGACATGAAATGGAGAGGCAAAAAAAAAAAATACAACTGCAGTGTAACATCAGTAAACTGATGTTATACAGCTGGATCCTACTTCCAAACCATACAAGATGAGTAGATGGTCATTTAAACCATATACTGAGCTCAATGTAATTATATCCCTACATATATTTTTTGTGTGTTTGCTTGAATTATTATGTTTTAAGAATAAAGCGGTTTGTATTGCTTTTCGACATAAGTGAGGCATTAGAGATCCTTTAAAGGTTTCATATATGCCTGGCTGTGTCATGTGTTGCGAGGAAAGTACTAGTTGTTACTATCCTGCTTAGAAAGCAACACCACATAACTGTCTGACCTTAAACCTCCTTCTGACTAATTTCGATGATACTCTGACATTCATTATGCACATTCCTGGAGCCGTCATTACCCTGCAGCGTCCTGAGACTGAGAAACTGCTCTTAACAGCCTTTTTTTTCAGCTTGGGGCATCGTATGACAGGTGTGTTTTGCTTTAGGCAAGGCAAGGCAGGTTTATTCATATACAGTAGCCATTACATACATAAAATCAATTTAGTGTGCTTTACATAATAGAAAAAACATGTAAAGACTAATGCAAACAGTAAAACAACCAAAATCACATAAAACCTAATAGAAAGGGTGCATTAAAATCAAAACTAAACTCGTAAATTCTTTTAGAATATATGAATTTAAATGAATAAAGAGTTAAGTTAAACACATATGTGTGCATAATTCATGCATAGGTGCATGAGAAAAGAAATGGTAGGCCTCCATTTTCTACTCACCCTTATGCAGATAACTTTCTGGAAAACTGCATATTGTATTTCCTGGATGCGGGTTTGTGATGCTTTGGTAGCCGCGGCAGACTCGGGGAAGCACGTTATGTGCATTCCCAGCCTTTAGTAGCCAGTAGCCTGCCGTAGCATCACGAACGCACATCCAGGAAATACAATATGCTACATTTTAGGCTCTAAAAATATACTAATCGATATAGTTTCCAGTGGATTATGGATGCTGTCCTCTCAGGACACTTGGATTACATTGGACAAGCAGTATGGAGGAATAGTGACAAGTTTTTGTGGACTTTTATGGACCTTTTTACTCTGGCGCTGTTCAATATCTCTGTTACGGAATTGATGGTGAACAAAAACCTCCCCACCTCTCCGGCTGCATGATAAATATCAAAAAAGTGTTCCAGAGTGTTAATCAGCATGAGGACGAGTAGAAAATGAAGGCACATCATTCTGTGGGGAAAGATTGCAGAATAACAGTAATACATACATACATAAACTACCCCCGCCTTGTTAACCCATGATACACAAAGTCTGCAACAACTTGTCAGACTGCAAGTACCATGTGGTTTTGGATTTCATGCAGAATGGCATGAAATGCCACAGTGCCGTTAGCGAGTTTGAGGTTTAATAGCATGCATAAATGTTTGTATTGCACATGGCATAATAAGTGAATGAGGCTTTTTGAGTTTTTCCAGCCGTTTCATCATCATTGCATTTCCCTCACTGTCTGAATAAATAGCATTTCACATTTCACGCTGTTTTTCTCTCGGATGTCTCAGTCCTCTCTTTGCTTTAGCGCGAGTTGCCAAGTGCAGTCCTGCCCTCAGTAATACATCTGCACAGCGCACACTTAGCCTGAAGTTGCCCTACTTTTAAATTAGTCAAATACTAGATAGCAGAATAGCTCTCTGGGAAGAAAGCACAGCCTGTGCCACAGAATAGCATGAAGTAAGAGATGTACCACAGTCACATCGTTCTTTATGTTTTCAACCTGTCTGTATTTTATTCAGCTGTATGATTTATTTACATTGTGTCTGTTATGAAATACAGAAAATGTTTTAGTGACCAATGGTGAAGCATGCATGCAATCAGAATATAAATCCATTTGTAGACTTAATTTGTGTTTGGTTCTGCCTGGAGGGTTCTGGAGGGTTCTGCTCCCTGATGTATCTTACAGTGAACTGCTGCTTTGATTCATTGGGGGGCAGCATCTGGAGCACAGCTTGGTGTGCCAAAGAACAACTTTTTATTAATTGTCCTAAATGATAAAGCATTATCCAAGTCATTTCTAAGACCAGGCGGTAGCTGTTATATATGAAGCACAGCTAATGCAAAATCTCAAAACGTGAAAAGTGTGTCAGAATCTGTGATGATAAAACTGAATGAGATGACTGGCAGAAGGCTGAATGACTGAGATTTTACTGTTAGTTTGACCTCAGCTGTAGTTGGTTGTAGGGGTGGATAAGCAGACTGGGAGGAGCAGAAGAGTTGACATATGAGTGAGAATAAAGAAGAATGTTGCACCTACTGTAAGTAAGCAAACAAAGTGGAAGATTCATGTGACTGTTCAGTTGTCCTGTTTCTAGAAATGCTAGAAATCCCCAGAAAGGAATCTTCAACCTGTTTGGTGTAAATAGTGGAACAAAATGGATAAATCCACGGTGTATCACTCAGTTAGGATGTCTTCTTTGTTGACAGAACTGTGGACTTTGTGTTGACGGTTTTAACGTTCAGTTGAAATGCTGACACCCTAAGTTTCCATCATCCACAGCTTAGAACAAAAGACACTCGTGCATAAAAACATCAGTTTGTTGATTTATCTTATTAGCTGACAAAACAATCCATTGATAGAGGGAGAAGAACAAGGCGTGACCAAAAGAGGGAGAAAAACAAGTTTCTCTAAAGCATAACGTTCTGCTGCATTGCTAAAACAACATCTTGGGTGCATCCTTGTTTATTGCTCGGTTACTTTGTCAAGATTAGCACACAGAGTTAAATCTAGTTTTCCTAAAATCCAACCTGAGCCCCTGCTGGTATGATAGCTGGCACAATCATTCCAAAAATAAATGTGAAAGAGCAGTTTCTCTTAAGATCCAGCTGAAAAGGTCAAAGGTCAGAAGTGATATTTAACTTCTGAAATGAGTCACTATGTCACTGTTCCTGGTTTTAGCCATATGTGAGGAAACCGGACAAGTTCCAACAAAGACTGGAAAACTGTTCTGCAGATCTTTATGAATGTCAAACTGTCAATTCAGCGTCCATGTCAAGTGGAGATGAGACTAAAAAGTAAATGGAAAAATACTGATTCTACAGATTCTGCAGCTTTAAGAAGTGGGGAGATTGTTTGCATTTAAACCGGCTGACAATTAGCTGATTAGCAGTTTCAAAGAAAAATCACTGCCAAATTATCTAACACAATCTCATGACAGCAAAATATGTACACTGTCTGGTCAATGGAAAACAATAGTTATTAAAAAGGAAAATAGCTTTATTTTTCTTCTTCAGTTCCCTTAAACAATATGGCTCCAGTTTAATAGAAAGTAATGTTTCCAGTCAGCACAATTTGTGGTCATTATTAAGAGTAGAAAAAACAAGACACCACAAGGGTTAGAAAACTATGTTGTTACAGTTCAATGCTCATTAAATGGTTGCAATTCAATGGTTGTAACAAAAGTCACATGATGCAACACAAAATAGCTTCATAGTATAACATTGTCATTTCTCATCTTATAATTCTGCATGTGTGGACAAATACTCCCAGTTAACAATTTATGATGGGAATGGTGTTATTCCTCATACTGGTTTCATTGAGTTGTTCATAAAGTAAATGGTTCTGATGGTACTATGTGTGTGTGTGTGTGTTTGTGTGTGTTACAGCATCTTCGTGTCTGCTGTTCTCAAGGTGCAGAGTTCTACACTCGATTCTGCACCAAAGTCAGAGGGCGAATGGGGCACAGATTCATGTTCATTGATGGAGATAAAGCTGTGTCTGGCTCATACAGGTCAGTGCAGTTATATGTACGAGGTTTATGAGAGAAAGAGACGGTTAATGAAATGTTCATTATTTTTTGGGGGATTTGTATTACTTTTGTATTGTGGCCTTGAGAAAAATGAATAAAAAAATCACTTTATTAATCTCCATTAGGATATTTTTTAATTGCACCCAATATACAAGAAATTTGTGCAGGGCAGTTTTTAACTTGAAAAATAATAATACTTTCATTTACTTTGGGCTATTTTGGACAGGCCAGTTTGAGTCACATGTGACAAGTGAGGAGTGTAGGAATTTCAGCATTTCTTTACAGCATTTTCTCAGTCTATAATCACAGACTGTAAACCACAATGAGTGTCAGCTAAAACTTATTAAGGTTAATTATTATTATTATTATTATTATAGCTGGAAATCACTAGTTTGATTTAATTGTTATTGTTTTATTTAATGTTTGATCAGCTGATCTAGAAGATCAGTCACACCATTCTTTAGTTTCCACCACGCTTCGCTTTTGGAGCTCACTTTCTGTTGCTAGGAGCTTATTGCTAGTAGCCTCTCACAGTAATCTATCTTCTTTTATTCACACAGCTTCACTTGGATGTCCTCCCGACTGGATAGAAATCTCATCACCGTGACTACGGGCCAGGCTGTGGATGCTTTTGATAAATTATTTCGCTTCCTTTACATGACCTCCAGTTGTGTAGACCTCCAGCAAGTCGCTATGGAGCCAGAGCCTGAGCCAGATCTACGGCCCCACGTACCCACTGTTGCTCCCCCTTCTGCTGATGTTGCTAGAAAGATGTTCAACCCCAAATATGCCCTGGTTGCCCCTCCTAACCCCAGCCCCACCACGTCAAATGGCCATAAGATCCCCAAAGAGCCAGAAGTTATAGAAAACTCCAAGAAGAAGGGGCGAAAGAAGACCAGAGAGGAGGAGACTCTGCCACTCCACCCTGGACTTACAAATCTAGAGAAAGCATGCTTAATCACATACTTGCCCACCTGGCCCGAGCCCGACCCACCAAGTGATGTGATCGGGTTCATTAACATCCGAGACTCCAGCAAACCGACTCAAGTCCATCTGCAGCGCTCCGAGATGTTTGAAACCAGCCAAGCTATCAGGTTTAGCAGTCCAATTAGCAGACCACAAGAGACATTGCCAGAGGTGGCAACGCCCAGACAGCTAGCTGCTAAGCATGAGGAGGAGCATAAACTCCAACTAGAACAGAGTCAACCCAAAGCTGAAGGGTTGGGGGAAGACCGAGTAAAGCCAGTGCAAGACAGTGATGACACCAAAGGAAAAGACAATGCACCTGAACAGAACTCCCCTCCATGTGAACCAAACTCTGAACCCAGCGAGGACAAAACTACTGCTCTCAAAACTGACAGTAAGCTCTATCCAAACACTAACACAACCCCTGATGCAGGCCACAATACAGCTAACCTCAATGCATACACACTTCCCCAATCCAGCTACAAAGCACCCACGCCTTTGCATACAACTCAAACCGTCTCCACAAACGGTCTTAAATCCAGCTCACACCCAGAATCCAATTTTGAAAAAAAAGCTGTAAGAGTAACAAGTTTAAATATAAAAAGCGCCGTAGTGAACAGAGCACACACCCTGGAGTCAGACAGCACACAAACCTCTCAGCAGCCTGACCCCGGTGACTCAAACACAGACGACACACGAGAAGAGACTCTGTTGTGGCTTAGAGATTCCCACACAAAGCCTGTTAACATGCAACCTGATATCTCTTCTGAGATGACTCATCACGTCAAGACTCCCAGCATCCACAGGCACATTTCCACCACTTCTGCTTCTGCTTCTGCTTCTGCTTCTGCAGCGCAGCCTGAAAGTTCCCCCTTCCTTTCCAAAAATAACCTAATAACTACAGTGCACTACAGCACAGCAACAGGTTCTTGCTCTTCTGTTCCCTCAACCAGTTCCCTGTCTATCTTTCCTTCTCCTGTCTCTACTGTTACAGCCTTAAATGCCCCTCTTTCTTCATCCTCACCTTCTCCTCCCATCCCCAAGCTTCGTACTGTCCATCTGGTTTTCAAAGATAGCACCAGTAGCAATAACCAGATGCTGCCAGAGATCTCTCTAGTCAGGAGACCAAAGACCAGCTCAGAGCCCGAAATGGTCCTCAGTGAGGTTGCTGTAGCAACTACGGTGCCAGCATCCCCAGCAAAGGAGCCTGAATCTGCCCCAGCACTGCACAGCAACAGTGCCAGTAAAACAGTCGATCAAAAATATACTGGAAACACAAATAATCCCAAAGAAACTTCCCAGCAGAGAGAGAATGGGGCTTCTCAAGAGACCGAGGGTAAAGAAGCTAATGGACAGCGTGATGGCAGAACAGGGCCACAGTCAGTCACTGGAACTAAACTACAAACGCAGTCCGATGCACCCAAACCAGCATGTCTGAATGTTAAAGATGCTGACTCCGAGACTTTTACGTCTGATACAGAAACAGCCAGTGCAGCCTCACCACAGGCATCCATAAAGTCCTCAGAAAAAAAGAGTGAAGTTGCTGAAGTGTTAAACATGACACAGAACCAAACACACATTAGAAAAGCTTATGGACCTCAGAGATTATCACACAGTACACTGACTCCAAAGAATATAGATGTGTTAGAGGCCATGGACCCTTTGAAAGACCCAGGACAGCATCCATCCCAGAAGCCATGCACATCCACAGACAGCGCCGATGACGGCGTACACATGTCTGTTACAGATAAGCTCAGTCAGCTCGGTAAACAGACACAATTCATATCAGGACACAGCACAAACAGCTTATTAAACACTGCAAATCCTAACATAGATGCCACCGTTCAAGAACAAACTTGTAAAACACATGGCAGCACACACACTCCCAAAAAGTCCCTACGTTTACAGGTTTCCCACCATAACATGTCAGACTCCTGTTCACCCACCTCCGAGCGAGGACCATCGTCGCTAACAGCTCCTGCAACTCCCAGTCCAGATGGGTCTACCCCACACCCACCCACGTCAGATTCACGAACCACCACGCCTGACCCACGATCGTACATACAAGACTTTCTGACGCCGACATCGGACATAAGCGACGGGTACGTGTCACCAAGAGAGGACTCCACCACCTCAGACGAGTATTATGAATGTAGTGAATCTCCTGTTTTTGATCTATGTGGATATCAAAACCATGGGACGGAAGGGAATCGTACTCCTACCTCCACCATTATGACTGATCCTGCATGCCTGCATTACGCTGCGACATTGCTCTTTGCAGACACCTCTTATAGTGAAACGCAGACTTTGTCATGCACTTCTGGAGTCTCTGTCTCCTCTCTAATTGGGACAGTAGGGCAAAATAGAGAGACAGAGGACACTGGTGAAGGAACTGGGGGAGAAGAAGGTATAAAAGGAGAGAAACTGAGTCACGCAAAGAAGAGGACAGAGCATGAATCTCAGGGGATTGAGACGGCAGGTGGTGATGAGGCCAGTAGAGTGGTAGAGCATTTTAAACAAGACGTTTATTCAACAGAAACAGCAGTAAAAGGCTGTGAGGCCAAAGCTCTAAAGAGAAAGAGGCTGCAGAACCAGCCAGCACCGGATAGACTGTTTGATGGAGGAGTGACTGCTGGAGAATCAACCTGTCAAGAAACAGAGTCAAAGCAGTTCTCTGCCGGAGACTTTAAACCAAAGACAGTTTCCTCTGAGACAGCAAAACCAGACGAAGCTTCCTCAGCGAGTGTAAAGGCACCGAACCAGGCAGCACTAAGACCCAGCAATGTAGAGATGACAGAGAGACACTCAGCCAGAGAGACAAAGGAACACAAGGTATGAACAACAAGCAGATGTTTTTTTCTTTGACAAAGTGATCTGCTTCATTAAACAAAAACGTCTACAGCGACCGTTCATCTCAGGAAAGATTATTACTGTTTGCAGCGTACATCACCAGTTAGGATACTTCCAAAATGTTTCTTCTTTTTAGTGGGTACACGATATTTCTTCATGACTGGTCATTAAAAAATTAAAAGCCAAAACTAAGTTAAATGAAGAGAAAAAAGCATCTGCTCTGAAAAGAGAACATACCCACATTAATCATCTCTGACTTGGGTCTGTTGTGGTGCAACTTTCCTGAAGTTGTACTACAAAACATGCATTAGATAATTCACTAAGGCTGGTAACTTTAATGATCCAAAGTTAAAAACATTGAGATCACCTTATGAACAAACTCTGACAGGCAGCAACTTTCCTCATTTATCTACATCAGTTGCTTTTTGTGTCACTGTGCCTACAAGGAGTTGTGGGACTTATCCTGTTCTATCAAAGATGGAGCTGGAGATGACAAGGAAAGCATTGAATCTCATCTCATTGTCCTTAAGAGAATTTGTACACATTAAACATTACATCATACATAGTCACCTTTCATGCGTCCATTTATTCCTTAAAAGTAAACCAGGTTTGGTGGAAATATAACTTATTTTTGCAGCCATAACAGCCTCCAAAGAAGGTGACAGCTGGTTGTAAGTAGCCTAAAAAATGTATTTAATGTCAAACCAGCCAAACTTCATCAACCCAAATTACATCTGTTTCAGTCTGTATGTGTGTGCACAAGCGCAGCAGCAGCAGAGCATCACTAATTTGATACACAACTCTTGTTCATTATTGAACAAGGAGGCTGAGGGAACTGAAGTGACATTCTTTTAAAGAATTTCTATGCATGTTTGCACTGATATAATATTAATGAGAGGATGAAAGATTGATAGTTTTAAATTTACTGCTGTTTAACTCATTTGTTGTTGCCCTGAATCCCCTGATTTTTTAAAAATCTGGAAATTTGTAGAAATCTGAGGTGTTGATTGCATGTTTGAGCTCACTTTAGTCATGTTAGATTATTAAAAGTTACGATGTAATTCATGCGTGTTTATCAACTTCTTTTGTCTTTTATTTATTTATTTTTTTGCACTTTAATTCAAACCCTTCATAATGGATAAGTTGCAGAGTCACTAATAGAATATGAGCAGCTGGAGGTTGGTGAAATGCTCTAACAAGCCTTTGTCAAATATTTCTTCTCAGCAACCTCAGCAGCAGGACATGGGGCTCTCCACCTCCACCCGCCCGCTGAAGTCCCCCCCATCCCTATCAGCCTCGCAGCTTTCAGGGGCTCGATCTTCTGAAAGCTGTGTGCTGAACCAGACAGAAAACAAGTTGCCACTCAGTAGTCTCAAAGGCTCGGATAATGCACCTGCTCCTCGCAAACCACCATCCAGGCAGTCCCCTCTGGTGACGGTGGGCCTTGTTGGGTCTGCAACCGGGCGGAAGCAGAGATCCCGCAGCCAGCAGAGCCTCCCCTCTCAACAGCCTCAAGCAGCACATATTAGGGCAAGAGCTGGCCAGCCACAGAGCCAGAGTCCTTATCCAAAACCCCCACCCTCCTTTCTCCATACATACGCTAACTTACAGCCTCAGGTCCATCCTCATCCCCCGACCCAGATAGAACCCACACAGGAAGCACTTGAGCAGGGACAAGGGAGGGTTCCGTTCAATGTAACTTTTAGCAGAATGTACAGGGTTAAAGGCTCAAAGGACAAAACGAGCAAGCTGCCAGCACAGACCAAAAGAGGCAGTCTTCCGGTGAAGGGTCGCAAAAGCTCAAGCTAGCGTGGCTCCATCAGTCATCCTGCACTCATCAGGCCAAAGAACAGGAAGTATGCGAGTCCACATGTCCAAGATGTCTCTGTGTGAAGGACCACAGTGTGATCGTGTTGTACAGTACTGTTGAGTCTAGAAATGTAATGTTACTCCTCTGCGAACTTTGACATCCAGCTGACAGCTGTACTCTGGGTTTATTTTACAGTTTCTTACAATTGCTTAAACATGATTTTTAAAAGAGGGCTCAGAATTTCAAAACACTACACACAATTAGTACAACCATGCACACAATATGGAAAACACTTCAGATCCTGTGCAAAATGAAACACTATTGTAAAAACTATATACATATTTATAAAAACCATACTATGTTACCATATGAAACACACACATTTAATAAGGCTAAGTTCTTTTTGAACCAGTTACACACTGCTGTGTTAAACTGAAAACACTTTTGGCAGTTCTACCTCTGGTATCTCAATCTCAATTCTACCTTTGGCAATTCTACCTCTGGACCTCTCAGTGAATAGATTACTGTAAGTGAAGTACACAGAGAAAGTGCATATATACACCATAGTAAATTCAAACACATCACAAGATCAGTGCTGCAGACTTTTGAAAATATGATTACATTTTTTTATATAACCACATTCAGTCTACATAGACAATCAAAAACATATCCCAACACTACACATCCACAAAATAGACAAATAAAAATACTGTACTTTCAGTACAGTTTAAAAATATGTAGGGAAAATGTAAAAAAGAAATTGAGTAAAATAAATTAAATACTAAACATCTTTCTGCCTAGCTGGATCTGGCCAAAGAATTTCATCTGTAATTCAACATCGACAATGTGTGAAGAACTGCTTTTGAATGACGGATCCATCCTTGCACAGCTGCAGCGTCAATTTGTTCACAAGCCTCTTTTATGGGCTGAATGAGGGGCATCTGAGTCTGGGTCCGGAAATCATAAACTTTCTGCCGCCATGCCAAGAAAAATTCTTCGATGGGGTTTAGAAATGGAGAGTATGATGGAAGATATAGGACTGTAAACGGTGGATGGTGCTGAAAACAGTTACGGACCAAAGCAGAGTGGTGGAATGACACATTGTCCCAAATGACAATGGGAGGAGGTTGTGCAATATGTCCAAAAATCTGATAATTTGATCTGTGTTGTAAAGGCCCATATTAGCATGACGGTGGAGGACCCCATTCAGGGAAATGATGATCAACTAGTGTTGCTCAAATCTCATTAGACAAATTTGGTCCTCTTCATCTTTTATGGTGTTCTCCTCCTGCTTCAGGTCTTCCTCTTCTTCGACCTCTGCCTCTATCTCCTGCAAGTCCTCCACGGATTCCCCCTCTCATACTCACTCGTCTTCCTCTGGCTCCTTCCATTTTGGTGGAAAGCAGGTGAACTCACCTGTTGCATTTTTATAGTACTCAAACCTGACTGGTATGTCTACAATAAAGCAATCATGTGTTTGCACACCTAATGTGGGAGTTTAACCAAATGGCTCATGGCTGTGGTGATTTGTCCATCAGTGCTTTGGAATTGCAAGGAAGTGACATCATGACATACGTCTGTGTCTAATGTATACAAGTGTGTTTTGTGTTTTGCAAATGACTGTGTATTGTTCTGTAAAAAGGGTGAGGCTGCCTTTG
>JAVQJG010109713.1:0-11862 GCA_036024015.1 Craterocephalus amniculus | reverse complement strand
GGAGACAAACGTGTAGGGATGGCTGCAGAGGGAGACCCATGCCATTAAGGAAACACACCCACACATATAATTAGTGTTGAGTTGCATGTGTTACCCTCAGTGCCCTGGTGTCATCTGCTTAGTATGCCCCCAACGCATGGCAGGAGGGTAAACTGGGGGGGGGGGGCTACATACGTCAACAAAAAGACAGGAAAGAGATCATCGAACTGACAATGAAGAATTCAATCTACAGCAAAAATGAGGTTTTAAGAGGTAGCTGCATTCCTCGGCATGTTCTGACACAAAGTGCAGGTTCTCACCCCGACACCCTCTCCCACATGCACACCCCTCCCACCTGCCCTCAACTTGGCCCGGGGTGAAGACAGTGTATGAAGCGCCACTCAATCACACCGCGTGCTGATAAATAACCTACAGACAGCTTGCATTCACAACTGGAAAGCAGCGTTATTCAGAGCAAGTCGCTCTGCAGCAACTTTATTTACCACGAAACCACTCAGCATTTATACTCCACTGTTTCTGCAGCTGCAGCAGAATCTTTCTCAGATTAAGTCCCTCATACAATCAAAAGGAGATCTGTCGGGGGGAAGTAAAGACATACACTAGAGCCCGGCCGATATGTAAAGTTTGAAGCTGATGCTGATATTAGGGGGCTTTAAAAAGCCAACATCCGATATATATCGGCTGATATATGAAATAAGGACATAGGTATACACAGGATGCTTACTGTACATGGCACGTAAATACTTATAATACCCACAACATAATTCAAGTCTAAGAAACAGAACACTATAGAATCAAAATAAGGAAATTTAACAACAATTTTAACAATGTCAATCTGTAAATTAGGGATCGACCAATATGCCATTGGATGTGTTTTTATTCTTTATACACATACCATGTCTTAAGAGTTGACATTTAACTTAAGAGGGACAGGGGCAAATCATCCTGGGGCTACGGTCTGACCATGCAACACCCGGAAAGTCAAGACTAAAATTTTAAATGAGAGAGAATAAAACAGGGGTGATGTGGATTGGCTCTGGGGGTGCCTTGCTAGTCTAGTGGCTGACTTTTGGACTAATTGAGGTCACTCGAGTTGTCATATAAAATCAAGAAAAAGTAGAATTACACTACAATAAAAGATAAAACAAAAACATAAACGATCATTTTGATCTTTAGAGATAATTCTCAGATGATGAGAACAGTTTTCTTTTGGGTGTCAAGAATGACCCTCCAAAGGCTGATCGAACACAACCCTGAGGTTTTCTGAGGCTGGTTCTGTAAGACAAGCCCAGACTGATCCAGCTGATCCCCAGCAGGTGCTGAAACATCGCAGCCACCACTCTTCACCACATCCAGAGTCTTATTTCCCACCTGGGATCAATGAACTATTAATTATTATTATTAACCAATTCACTCCTATAGCGAAAGTGGCTTTAGAAACTCTGTCGGTACGGCCAACGCTTTTGCTCCACTGGAGAGAAATGTCCTTATCCTCCAGCGATCATTGATTGCAGCTTGCTGTGGAAACAGCAGCAACCTGCCTTACAATCAACCTACTGTGTAACCGTTTGGTAGTTATATTTGAGCATTTGACCTCTGAATGGTTACTTGTGACTGTTATTTGTTAGCCTTACTTTTGTAGCTTACACACGAGGGACCAATTCAACACAAGCCTGATATCAACCTTAAAGCACCACATGAGAGTGGTTTGTAGGTACATTGGTTTCCTTTGACATTATTAACTTTATTAGCTGCATGCAAAGAGAGACACATTGTCTATCTATAAAGAATCATATTTACTTAAGTTTTGCTACGTGTATCATGCATCTGTGCCCTCTGCTTTGATGCATATACAGCACAGAGCTATCATAGTGGCGAAGGACTTCCTTAGACATTGAAAAAACCTATGATCAGGACACACAGCTGGAGGAGGGCAGATGTGTACAGCCTGACTTCCTTCCCCTTACTGCTGTCATAAGACACTGTCTGCTCATTTGTGTGTGCAGACTGTGTGTGTGTGAGAGTATAATGGTTAAAACTCCATGACTGCAATCACATTACAAGATAAGCACCAAGCCTCAAGCTCTGGCTGACATATATATACACAGTACAATCTACACACATGCACTCTAACACACATTTCAACTACGACGTGACATCTAAAGGCTGCAGAAGAAGAAGAAGAAGAAACATAGCTAACAAGATGGCTTGGCGTTGCATAGATGTGTGTGTGTGTGTGTGCATCCATTACTCGTCCCTGGAACATGGCTGCATGTTGTTTATGCATGTGCACGCCTGTTCATGCATGTGTGTACCTGTGTGTATGTGTCTATATACTGTAGGTGCTTTTGTGTTAAGGTCTCGCTAATGAGGTGAATGTCAGCTTGTTGCTCATCAGAGCTCATTAGAAGTGCAGGCTAACACTTAGAACCCAATTACCCCTCCACCACCATCACCACACAAACCAATCCGTCTCTACTCCCCTGTGTCACACAAAGCTTGCTCTGTTTGTGCACATTAGTGCATGTGCAGCAAAACAAAAAGGCCTAACGACCGGAAGAAAATGGTAGAATAAAGGCAGTGGGAGGAGTTAAGAAAAAACAATAAAGGGGGGGGGATAGGAGAGACTGCCATGAGATGCTCTGGCAATAGGACACCAACCTTTGTGAGACAGTGAAAGCATGCAGAAATTACATCCTGCTAACTCGCAGGCTATTCATTGTTTTATAAAGTCTGAGTAAAGTAAATTCAGAGATCTGCTTAGAAGAAACGCTATGCTTCAAAAATAAAAACAATCTATAGCTTAAAACCTTGAACAACTAAAGAGGGTTTGACATGTTTTCCATTTATTAGCTATTTAAGATTAACAAAAAATAACTTTGCCAATCACACCATCTGCCTGTATACGTTTCAACAAACTTAGCAACTGTTATGTATTTCTAATGGAGATTCATCTTCTGAAGTACTTTGAGCTGGTAGCTTAATCTTTTACAGCCTTATGTCTCATGTACCATGCACTGTTTGTGAGACCTACTTCATCATTTTACGGTAAATAATGCAAAACATATTGCATACTAAGTGAAACTTATCTTCTGCCACCTGGTGGCATATCTTATGCTAATAATCTGTACATATGTATAAAATATTAGTGTTTATTTTATTTCTTTTTTTAAAAATTTGGCCCAAAAAAGACTTGAGATTGAAAAAATGGATTTTCTGTCCATTATTTTTTGGCTAAAATTGCTGAACATCAGCACGACAAATGCTTGAAGTGGCTACACCCAGTTAAGACAATGAGATTTAAGCTCAGGGATTTAAAGTACCATGTTAACCCAGGGTCAATTCATTTTGTGGGGAGTCAAAGCTTCACCATGCTACATATCAGTAGCAATCGGCCAGTCGACAGAGAGTTAAGGGATAACCGTCAACACCTGCATCTTTTTTCACCTGGTAGTTTTACAAACTTTCATCAGAGCCAGCAGAGGTTAAGAGGTAAACTGTAGTTACAGCACAGCCAGATTTAATGTCTCCTTCCTTCCCCTGAATACTCGTGCCAAGCCAAAACCTCGTCGTATTGCATTGTGGGCAGTAGATCCCATCATATGAGCTGCACAACTTAACAGGACTGAGTGTTTCCTTTGAAGCTAGAAGGTGACTAAGACATTCAATATCATGCTTGTGATTTTACATTTAAGGAAACCAAACTTCACTGTTTGACTTGTAAATGAAGTCCATCAGTACTGGTCTGAAATCTGGGAATATTCCGCTGATCCATCATCTCAAAGCACAGACCATGGCACAGAAAATGAGCCGCGGTTTCTAAATGAGATTTCTGATTTTATGTCATTTATCCAATTTCATTCTAAATTAAACTTAACTATCTAAATCATTTCTTTAATTTAAATTAAACTATTCAATTTATTTAATTGAACGTGTCTTGTTAAATATTTCCTTCTTGATTTCTAATGAGACTTTTTTCTGTAATTTGACAAACTTTTTAAATAAAAATAATGGAGTCATATGCTTTGCAAGTCTGATGTTGATTTTTTTTATGTAACATCCACTACCCATTTGGGGGAACATGGACAGAAGCAGATAGTAAATATGAAAGTCATAAAGTCTCTTTTAGACATGGATGCAACATATTTGTCGGTTTGATGTCTAAATGAGTTTCTTAGTCAATTCTACCATAAAAGTTGCAGCTGAACCTTATCAGAAACCTTATCAATAACTTTATCAGTTCTGGCAGAATCGTATCTAAGCATCAGCTTAAACTGTGGCAGTTACATTCACTGATATGCAAACAGGTGTGCTTAATCCAGTCACCTTTTAGAACAATACAGGACATTGTGCTAACGTTTAATGCAGGTTTAAAGTGTATTTCCAAATTTACTGAAAGGCAGCAAAGGCATTTTAAGTCCTTTATCACATGACCTGATATGAATTATTCATGCACCATGTTATGTTATGTGTTAGAAAATTCTTAACCATCTGGAATAAGGCTAGAACAATAAATGGGCCAGCCGATATATTGTGCTGATATTTATGTTTTTTACTACTACTGTATTGGCTGAAATCATGGGTCCATTCAGGGATATCTTTTTCTCAGTAGGATTTACAGACAGGCATCCACAGGCAGCTTTATTCTATTTAAACATTGAACTTATGAATATTAAGCTGTAACATGCTAGTAAGATAACTTTTGTTTCAAGCTAAAAATGGTATATTTTTGTTTTTTTCAACAAGAAAAAAACCTGTTCAGGTACCATATTTTTCAATTGTATTTAAATGTTCAACTTTAACATATACATATTAAGCTGGTACATGCTACTAACATGTTCTAAATTTAAAGTTACATTTTTTTCCCCTTTTTAAACAAGATGATATACCTAACATTTCTAATCATTGTCAAGGAAGCAGCAGAGAATCAGCCTAATTTATCAGCTCCAGAAAATTGGCATCACGTATCGGCAAAGGTTGATGGAAAAACAAAACAAAACAGGTGTATATGCAACAGCCCTAAAATAATCCAAATCGGTTGATCAATAATCTGGAGTACGGACAGTAAACCCCTATTTCATGCTGCATGGGTGGATGAATGACAGGATGCCATCAATGTGCAGTAACTCCAGATTACCTGTTAAATAAATTATTATAAATTACAATATGAAACAAAACCTAAATAATCCCTGTTTAAATTAAACCAAATAGGAAGTAGATGTGTGAAAAGGAACGCTGACCTGAAAAGAGTTTTCCCTTTGAGAAATTAAACTAACACAAGATATTCCTCATGAACACCAACACAGCTGCTCAAACTTTACGTAACGAGTTTAAAGCTCCCTCCGTCCATCCCTGTACTTCCTGTTGCTGTCAAATAAAGGAAGAATGCAAAAAATGTATAGGAAAGTTATCACTACAGAAGCAACAGTGTGGGATCAGCTTATCTGCTCCAGAGTGTGTGTGTTTAGTGGTGGCTCCCAGCCACCACTAAACAGCGGAAACACTTAACTTTTCTCTGATCTCTATCTGAGAGCCAAAGCTGCTGTTATGAATCGTGCCTGAGACAGCCGGGCTCTCCTTTGGTCTGGGCCAGTCTTCAGACATAAACACATGCATGCAAACGAGCCACGATGATGACAACACACAGTATTACATACTTTCACATTAAACCGAGGATGCAGCAATAAGTCTTGTTTCAAATATTTCAAAGGAGACATTATAAGTTGGAGGCAAGAAAATCAACACTGAAAACCCACCAAAAATATAATAAAAACCATTTGTTGAAATGAATGCAACTAAAAACAACAGCGTTTTTCATCTGAATACAAAAATATCAACTCCAGATTTTCTCTTTATGAAACGCTGTAAAGTAGAACTAAATAGGGATATTGTTAAGAAAACTCATGGCTCTCAAATGACCGGCTGCCAAGTCATTTCTTGCAGCTAAAAGGAGAGAAAATTCCTGTGTGTGTTCCAGTAACCAGCCAATGGAAACCTTCCAGGTATGTGGCTGTTTTATGGAGGAGGATCTACACAACACACAGGTGTTAAGAGATCAAAGATTTAAAAAAAAAATTATCCATCGTCCTGATTTACAAACGTGGAAATATCATGTGGCTCTTTCTAGAATACGGCTCTGTCCGTGATTGTGTGCATGTTGCCATGGTGCTGCGAGCGCAGAGCTTGATGTGTCATGTGTGCATGAGCTGCTATTATTAGCGGCAGATGCTGCTGCACGTGTGGCTTAAATGTGAGAATACCTCGGTGGTCAGAGAGCAGCATGAGCGCGACGGTGACGCCTGCGTACGTTTCTCACCTCCAAGTCGTCCAGGGAGCGGGCCATGCTGAGGCGCTTGGAGCGTCCAAAAGAGCGTCTGGCGGAGGAGCGCTGAGGAAGAGGAGGGAATCCCATGGTCAAACCGCGAAACCGGCCACCCTGAGACGGGAAAAGAACGATGTGGTCAGTTCGGGTGCTTAATTGTGGAAAAGCTCAATATGCAGAGGTGTTAGTAAAGAGCAAAATCCCAACGAGAAATGGAATGGGCCAAAGATCAATACGCTACAATGTCATACGTGCATTTTAGGCCCACCGTAGTATCAAAACAACACCAAAATTCATGTTTTTATTACCTCTTGTTAGTATTTAAATTACTGCTGCTGGAAGAGAAGCTACGATCACAGTTGGTTGCTAGGGACTGGGATGTGTTGTCAGCTAATTCTTATAAATTATTATAAAACTGCACAGGGAATAATCATTTAAATCATCTATTTGCATTATTCAAGCCAAGTAACAGTGTGGCTGTGTGGCCAATATATTCAATGCACCATTTCTTTCAGGGTAAGGTGGTCGTGTGTTTGGGGCTCAATCAGATGAGTGTGGTAGAAAATCTTAATGTGGTCTAAATCTGGGGAAGAAAGGACAAAATGTCATGCAGACAGACCAACATGAATATCAATTTGTGCAGCTTTGATGGGAAAAAGTCCTTTTTTACATATGCATGTGCAGTTAGATGGATTCCCTTTTTTTCTCGTCTAAATGTTAAATTCCACATGATGCGTCCAGGCATGTACGGTGGGATTTTGCCTACAGAAACACGTAAAAACAGGAATGGTAACCCTTACAGAGCCGCATCTGAAAGAGAAAAATGTCAGATGTATATCTGTATCACACCACTGAAGGAAATTGTTTATTATCTGAATCTAATGGTCTTATAACACATGCAAAAAAAAAAAGAAAAAGAAAACAAAGAGAAAACTTGTCCTGTTTGTTTAAGCAGTGGAAGTGAAAGTGGAAGTTTAAGCAGTGGAGCAGCAACATGAAGACAAACAGTTAAATGCTAAATGAATCCTACCCTTTCATTAAAGAAAAGTTCAAATTCTTAATAGAAATTCAAATAACTCGAGACTGAAAAAAATATTTGCAAAATTATAATTTGGTGAAATAAGATATTGTTTGTTCATTTACGTTCAATAGGTTCCCGGACTGATGAGAGCACTTTGCTGATGAGCAGTGGGCGAAAATACCTGCCAACAGGTGCAGAAGTAAATTAATAAAGTAAATTAATTTCTCCTATGTTAGGCTTGTTTTTTTTAAAAATATATTTATATTGAACCACATTTCCAAAACAGTGTCATGATTTTCATGAAATTTTTATCAGTTATTACTTTTGTTAGTTTCAGCTGTTTTTTCCTTCTTTAATGGACGGGTAGAATCATTTTGCAGACAACTGTAAGAAGCTGTCTACAAAAAGCACATGAGAAAATTTGTCTGTCAAGATTTATTATCCAAAGCCATTTGAGAGTGATGTCACCCTACCGAGAAGTGTGATAAACAAGAAAATAGGACAGTTAAGGTGATGTAGCTCTCCTAACAACACAAGAAGCTTTCTAACAATTTTGACTCTTTTAGAAGGCGGATAAATTCTCTCTAATCTCTGACAGAGAGCATCTGGCTAATCTCTTTATACTGTAGGAGGCAGCTTACATCATTGGACCCCAGGTGATGGCGAGAGATAAGTAATTAAATGATGCTGACAGGCTTCAGAAGCCAAACAGGAGTTGAATCTGACTGCTTGATTTGGAGCCAGGCTCTGCATTTTATCAGGCGAGTCAAGCCGGCGTGTGATGTGTGCACGTATCCTGCACACATCCTGCACGAACCATTATCAAATATGTGAGCGTAAAATGTGTCACAGTTGTAACCTGGTCAGTTTGAAACAAGCGGCAACCTCCCGCCAGGAAAAGTGATACACATGCGGAAGTGCAAAAAATTGCAATTCCTTCCTCATCCGCTAGGGGCTGGCTCCAAAACAGAGGCAGGTCCCATTGGCTCCCATGTTAAAAACGCCAACTTTACAGCAGAATTAAACATGTTTACAGCCTGGTACAAAAAAATCATTTTAGGATTAAAATCTCAGGTTTACCTTCATGACAAATGTGGGGGGAATGAAAAAAATTCTAACTCCTCTGTTTAAATGTTATTTAATCCTAAAGTTCCTCATAATTAGGGGCGTGTCCTTTTGATTGACACGTGCCTTATATCCGGGAAAACGAGGCGTACCGTAGCACAACCTTCATATATTTAACCAGCCTTCATTCTTTGGCTGGTTAGCTCCCGTTAGCTCCAGGTTAGCTTTGTTAGCTTGTAGCTCGGAGTTTGATGGGTGTCAATCATCCCTCCCCACGCTCACAGCTCCGCTCTCGTCTGCCATTTTTGGGCTTTCCGGCAGTCACGAGACTTGTGACGATGCCAAGATGGCGGAGGAATGAGCTTCTTTTCAGCTCATCAGAATCCAACGGTCATGTGGTTTTAGGGTTTATCCATAAGTTTTTACAGTCTACGTGAAAAATGCATTAGAGACGACCATGAACTTTTCAGCGCCTGGATTCCAACATCAGGAAAGAACTGGACCAAATTCCAACATCAAAACTCCAGGAAGTCATAAGCTTGATGCTCAAATGTCTTTGAACTATTCTGAAAAGAGGAGAAGATGCTGCACCATGATTAACATTAGGGGTGGGTGAAAAAAATCAGTTCACATAAATATTGTGAGAATACTTTGGTCCATTTTTAAATTGTTTTTTCTGTTAAAAATTGATTGTCAAAAAAACCCTTAAAAACAACAACTTTTTTTTCCTTAACTTGTCCAGTGTTATAGCATCAGAACGACGGTCTGGCAGCTGTGTTTTGCTGAGCAAATTTGCTTTGCCAAGAGGAGATTTTTTTCCTATTTGCTTCTTTTTTAGCCTTTCCAAATATATTCCAGCTGAATCAGTTTTTAAAACCGCCTTACATGTGATGTGCATTTGTCTGGGAAATGTGGCTCTGTACACATCATCATCATTCAATTCTTTCACATGGTGTTGTAAAACAAAAAAAAAAATGTCGGTTTTAAATCAAATCAGCACACAACAATTTGTAAATGAATCAAATCAGGAGGAAAGCATTTCGTCCCTGATAAACAGGCTCCACGCTCTGAGACCTGTAGCAGCATCACACCTGACAAGCTAATTTTGTGTGTATATTCCAGAATTTCTAAGTTTTGACATCCGTCACGTTATGTATGTTCAACTGTAAAAAAAAATTGGCTCATGTGATTTGAAGTCTTTGTTCAGATTTAAAGGTCACAACTTTTTTGGAATTTGGGTGGTAAAAATACTATTTCACCCGAATCACAAATCTGTGGAAAATATGTTTTCAGCAATCTTAACTTGCATATTTGTGAGAATAATCTGATGCCAACCAGATGTAAAACTGTTCAGTCATACTGTACACAACTAGTACATATCATTTCATGAGCTAAGCATATAAAAGTCATCAAATACAGGCACCAGAAGCTCCTTCTGTTAGAACTTGATCTGGGCTGTGCTGTATTTTCAGGTTAGCGCCTTACAGCTGCTTCCAAATTCAGCATGGCAGCTGCTGTTACCACCCCCCTCCCTTCCCTCCTCACTGCTGCTGTGCATCTTTTAATTGGTTGATTTTGTGGCAGAAAGCTGGGCAGATTGGTGAGGCAGGGTCAATCAACCATGCCCACCAGCCCCCTCAGGAGGCCATGAGCCCAAACTCTGTGTGTATGTGAGAGGGTCCTGGAGACATGGTGTGTTTGTATGGACAGAGTGATACAGTTATAAAGTGCATTCATAAGCCACACATCTGATATGCGTTTCTTTATGTTATTCATATAGATGAAGAGAATTAGTATGCGTGCGTGTTGGGTTGTATCAATTTGCTGTCAGCGACAGCAGCAGAATCAGTTTTTCCTCCATAACCCTCAGCTCTCTTCTGCAGCTGACCCAGAAACACTTCTTGACAATAAGTGATGTATCATTCAGGTACACACACACACACACCTTCCCACAACTTTAAAGTCATCAGCCACACATATGCTTATCTGAATATATACAGCACATTTCAGAGTGTGCACATGGAAAGAAGCAAAAACCACTCTGAGGCATTTAATGAAAAAGATGTAGTTGGAACAATTTGAAAGATGACATTTTTATAAATAAAAATGATTTTCTCCGGATTTTGGCATGTAGTGTCAGTCTGTGTGTGTGTGTCAGGTCAATGCATGTGCTAAAGATGTAGGAAAAGAGCACGAGAAAAAGAGAGGTCGTTATCCAGGCAGAAAATGTGGCCAGTTTGTATTGATCAGTGGAGCTGGAAGCACACTGTAATGAGTGTTGGCGGGAGCGTTTTGCCAGGTCAGGGTAAAAGCTTCAACTCTGAACAGTCCAGTCTCCTCTCTGATGTTTCCTGAAAATTGTTCATCATGAGAATTTTATTGACATTCATGTTATCGTTTGAAGAAGTCGGACACCCCAGGTCTCATATTTTCACTTCAGTGTGTGACTCCTGTTCCTGTTGAGTGACAGGTTGTCCAGATTTCATCTATGTGTTGTCGCTTTGGCGCAAAAACACTCTTCCTCTACCTACTATCATTCTGCCTGTTGCCACAGAAACAGCCCGAGCTGTGTCTGTGCTGTTACTGTACGTGCATCTATACACGTCATGTGTGTGACTCCGGTGAACTGAAACATGAATCTTCCTACTATAACTTAAAAAACTTGATCTTCCACTTCCACTGCAAATATGAAATTAGTCACAAGTCAGCTAAACCTTACCCTCATCTGAATGTCCTAGCAGATGCCCGCTGGTTGTATTTTCAGAAAAAGGTGCATAAGAAGACAAACCAAAAGTATATGAAGAATTGCTCCACAACAGTGGGGTTCATCATGTTCTTGGTGTTTAGGGACAAGTAGGAACCACAGAGAATGTTTTCACAGTTTCAAGAGTGTTGTCTTTGTTACTATGCAATAAAATGTAATAAAAGAAGAGAAATGTGACATTTCTAATCTTACCCAATTTTCCCGCATTTGACAAGGATAAGGCCACACCATGCAACATCATTGATCACTATACGATACACTCAACTCACGAGACGAGACATGACATGATATTGGATCTACGAGAACGAGACGCAATGAGATTTTCACATTACTTTTTATGGAAAAAAAAGACAAAATATGATTTGAAAGAAACCTTAATTCTTCATTCAAGTCAAAAACATTGCAGGTGCATCTACAAATGTTTTATAACTTTAACTTGCAACTCTTTCCACAAATAAAATCTAAATATTTATTCTTTAAGCCAAAAATGCTAAACTGCAAGGCCATAAACTGCAGTAAACGCGAGTAAACAATGGAGGAATGTATCTTTGCTGTGTGCGCCCACCCGGTGCTGTTATGGTGCGTTCCAGTTGTCCTCGGAACTCGTTTTTCCGAGCTAATTTGGCCGGAAGTGACGATCTGAACTCGTTTTTCCGAGCTGCGAGCTCGTAATTTGCAGAGGACCCCGAG